>PISX010008577.1:0-81034 GCA_004024625.1 Mellivora capensis
TTCCCTCATCATCATCACCATCGCTACCACCTACACCATCACCCCCATCAATACCATTAGAACCAATATCATCACCACCATCACACCATCAACAGAGCCACGATGGTCATCACACTGTATCACCATCATCAACGTCTGCCCCAACTATCCTAGGTTCTCCTAAAATAAGAACAGATGAGCTGATCCTCCCCCAACCTGGGGCTTCTCAGCAATAAGGACAAGGTTCTGAGCAGGCTGGGCCAAGGGGTAGCCAATGCCCCAGTCCCACATTAGAATCTGCATGTCGAGAGCACCCCACTCCAGGCCCTGCCCTGTAGATGTGCAGCCCTCGCACATTGCTCCCTGCTCCCTGCTCCCCAAGGGAGCAGCTGTTTGCCCTGTGTGGGCCCTGGGACCACAGGAGGATGGGCTGGATCAGGAGGCCTGTGGGACACTGAGTTTCTCCGGCCCTCTGAGGTGATGCCGAGTGATTCCTGATAGAAACCCCACCCCACCCGCGGCCACCCCACCCAAGGTCAGCATCTTGCTGGTACCTGGTAGCTCAGCCAGCCTATCTAGCCTTCCTCTGCCTGGAGAGGTGGCCCTGGCATCTGCCAACACCATGGGCTCTCTCTGAGACTCCATTCCTTTCCTGCGGCTGCTGCACAGGTTAGCACAGATGAGAAGGCCAGACATTCAAAGCCAGGATGCAGCAGGACCACGCTCCCCTGGAGACTCCGGTGGGGAAGAAACCCTTGCCTCTTGCAGCTTCTGGTGACCTTGGCATTCCCTGGGTTGTGACCACATCTCTCTATCTGCACACACCAGGCCAGGCCCCTGCTTCCTGAACATTGCTGGCTTTCCAGCCGATGCGAACCCCAGACAGGCTTCCCATGTGGGACTCGGGGCCGGCAGACAGCCCACGAGGCTCAGGAATGCCACAAGTCCCCACATGGGGCCAAGTCCACCACACGTTTCCTTCTGCACCCCGACTACCCAGGAGCACCCTGAGAAGGACAGGAGCCATGTCTCCTGAGCACGGTGACATGCAGGTGCCCACATACTGGGTGTCCCACAATCAGCAGCTGGAAGGAAGGCACCCCAATTCCCTTGTGGGGGACAGAACCGAGCTTCCAAGTGCAGCAGCCTCTTGGGGGCACAGAGCAAGAAGCAAAGCTCACACCTAAGCCAAGTCTCCCTGTGCCCTGAACCTGGGTTCGTTTCAAGCACCCCAGTTGCCAGGAAGCTCCGCTGTTGCTGTTTCAGGGTCACAGGGCAGCTCAGTGTCTTGAGAGTGTTGGACATCAAAGAGATTGACTCCTGTCAGGATAAGCCTGTGTTAGGGTCAGGGTCAGGAGGCTGTGCTTCTGGTTCCAGGGACAAGCGTCTGGTCTGGTTCCCCTCTGGGCCACTGATGGGTCATCTGGGAAGGAGAAGAAAGAGTTCCTCCCTCCTTCATGGGGTCCTGGACTTAAGAGGGGGAGCACAGGCTCGGGGCTCAGAGGGCGGTCTGGGAGAAGCGCGGCCCCCGAGGGCTGGTGAAGAGGCTGGAACTAGCCACGAACAGCCGGCAGCTGGCTTGGCCCTTCCTGAGTTGCATGGCCCATGGCTGCGACAGAGCTGAGCCCGGGGTACCTGCCTCTCCACCCAGCCCAGGAACCTGCTGCCTGCAGCCCCTCCCCAGCTGCCCACCTGAATGCCCATCCACCAGCATCCACCGATGCCCCTCCTCTCTGAGCCGTCCTCCCTCCCGGACTGCCACCTCTCGCCTCTCTGCTGGGCACCAGGGAGCCCCGTCCTCCCTGACAGGGACAGAGCATGCGGTGGTCCACGTCGCCGCCCCCCGGGCCCAGTGCACGCAGAGGTAGTTAACAGCTTTGCACGCCTCTGCCGCCCTGGAGGCCTTTGGCAGGGAGCATGTCTCCAATTTCCAAGCATAAATGGCAACTGGCCGCGGATCCCGCGCCCCCGGGCCTGGCTCTGCCAGCTCTCTGGATGGCAGACAGCTGTCGCCTGCTGTGGCAGGCATATGCTCGCCTAGCCTCATCCTGCCAGCCAGAGCCGTCTGGAGCTGGTGGCGGCGGGGGGGGGGGGGGGAGGCAAGGCCCAAAACTGTGGGCCCCGCCTGCTCTGTGTCTCCTGCTGGCCCCCTGATGCCCAAGGACGGCATGGCCAGCTCAGTGACAGTGTAGACAGGCCCCCCTCTCTGGGCCTCAGTTTCTCCTCTGTTCATAGAGTCAGGCCCGTGGCCTAAACCTCTGCCAGCTCTGTTGTCCCAGCAGAGACACATGAGGCCCCACCTGGGACGGAGGGGGCCCTCGTTTTCCACAGGGGCACCCCCACTCTTGTGCATGGGGCTAGGAGGTCAGGCCTGGGTGGGGGGCCCTGAGGGGTGTTTGGGTCTGGGAACCCCGATCCCAGAGGAGGATGCCCCCTTTGAACCCCTCTGAGCAGGCTCAGGTCCAACCGCAGGGCTGAAGGGACACGGGCAGCCGGCCAGGCTGGAGTCACCACCAGGACGTGTGGCTGGCAGGTGACACTGGGGGACACGACAGCTGGGGCCATCATTGCCTACATCTCCTCTTGCCCTCAGGCAACAGACTTCCGTGGGAGGGTTTTGTGATTTGGGGGAAAGTGTGCAAGGGCCCCAGGGGGAGCACTGGCCCTGAAGGTCAGAGGACGAGAGTCCACGGGTCGTGGCCCGCTGAGGGGCTGAAAGCCAGGGAACGTGGCCAAGTGTGAGGAACTCAGGCAGCCCTGCCCGGGCCCATGCCTGGCAGACGGAGGGGAGCGTCTGTGGTCAGCATTGTTGGCGTGATCTGGAGAGGGCCTGGCCAACCTCCACGTGGGTCAGGACTGGGGAGGGGGGAGGGACTGGAGCCGGGCAGGTGCTGGTGGAATGGAAGGGACGTCGGGGCCGGAGCAATGTGACCATCCCATGGCCAGGCTGGTGGCAGCTGGGGGTGGGGTGGAGAGCAAGAGGACATGGCGTTTAGGGGACACTGCCCCTGACTGTGGCATGCATTGAGGGCGGGGGCAGCCGGGATGACCTGGGTTGATGCTAGACCTCCCTCTGCCCCCAATACCAGACTTGTAGAAGCACCAGGCCAGGGAATCACAGAAGATCCTTGACTTTCTGGAGATGACCTTGAGCTTGGTATCCGGGGCCAGTAGACGGTTGGTGAGTATTTGTTCTGAGGATTAAGCAGGTCACATCAGATGCCAGAATTGTGGCTCATTTGAACTGTGCTTTGAGGCCACACCAGGACTCGATCCAGGATGTTTCCTCTTACAGATCCCGTGACTGCCCTCTGCCCCAGGCCTCCCTCCAATCCTGCCATGGACCTCAGGTGGCCCCAGACTCTCCCGCTGCCGGTCCATCTCCTTCCCTGTGCAGGAGCCAGGCTGGCCCTACCCACCCTGACTGCCCATCTCAGCCCGCCCTGGTCTGGACCATCAGTGCCTTGCTGACTTTGTCCCCAGGGAGCAGGCATCACTCATCCCATCCCCAAAAAGTGACAAGAGGAAGCTGTGACATTGGTAGGAACTGCCAAAGACCCAGGACTTGCTGGCCCCCACCTTCACGTCTGCCCTGATACTGGGCTTATCTTCAAGGAGTGTGAATTTCCCTAAAGGTCTGATATGCTTAGCTCTCCCGTCTCCATCACCCCCCCGCACTGTGCTCAGGCCCATGGGACCCAGTGTTGGACTCTCATCTCCTGGCCACACAGGCTCCAAGGGAGGGAGCCTTATAGCCATTGCCCTCCCGCAGTACGCGCCCTCCCCTGTGAACTTCCTCTGCTGTGGGAGCTGAGCCGGGGCCCTCTGCCAGGGTCAGGGTGCTGGACCCTGCCCTCCCTGGCCCCATTCAGGCCAGGGCTCAGGAAATTCCCCAAGGACCCCCTGGCTGTTTCAGGACCCCCTGGCTGTTTCAGGACCCCCTGGCTGTTTCAGGACCCCCTGGCTGTTTCAGCCCACCGGAGTTGGCATTTGTAAAGTACTTACCATGCAAATTCAAGGGCATCTCATCAGTTAGACTCACAGACACCTGTTAAGCAAAGGATGCAGTCTGGGCTGAGTGGTCGTTCCCATCCAGCCTGAGGAGCAGGGGGGAGCTGGGGAGCCCTGGGGACCAGGTAGGGCTGCTCTGGAGAGCACCAGGCAGAGCCATCCATGAGCTCCCAAGAGCAGGGACAGAGGCGGGAGCCCTGTGACAGTTGCAGCCAGCCCTCAGCTCTCACCAGCCACCACTGGGCCAGGGAGCAGAAGCATCTGGCCTGGAAACCAGCTCAGCACCTGGAAGGTGGGCTGGGAGGTGGGCGGCTGGGGTGCCCCTGAAGGGGGCAGCCCCTAGGAAGGTCAGCTTGCGGCATTAAACGCCCTTCACCACATTTCCTGGATGATTGCAATTTCTCTTCCTGGTGTTTTGAAATCTGCTTCGGTTCTCTTCTGCCCTTCCTCTGGGACAAACTGTTCTTCTGGTATGTTGGGACCTGCTGACAGCAAGCTTTCCATTCATCTCTTTGAGATGCAAATTCCCTGATGGGGCACCCTCTCCATGAGTGGCTTCCTCCCCAGGCAAGCCTACTGATCTCCCTGCAGCCTGGGGGCCATCACTGAGCTCCAAGGCCATTGATTCCAGGCTTTGTCAGCCTCCCGGCGAGCCCCTCCCCCAGCTGCCCGCTCCACTGGGACGCAGGAGCTGAGCCTTCCTGCTGCAGTGCTATGTGCCCCTGCGCTGACGCTCTTTTCGTCCCCTCTGTCAGGCCCCTTTTGGGCCATCCCTGAGGTGGGTTCTGGGCTCCTCTCTGGTCTCTCTATTCAGAAGCCCCTCTGCAAGCTCTGGCAAGTGGTAGGGAGTCAGTCCTGGCCTGGGGGTACCCCCCTCTTGCATCCGCTCCAGGCCCTGGCCCTCCTCAGAGGTACGCTGAAAGCCAAGGTGACAAGACACTTGTCATTGAAGAGAGATGCAAAGGAGAGAAGGTTCCGTCGTGCCGCTCCAGGAGCCCGTGGGGGAGAGCGTCTTGTGCGTTCATAAGGCGTCAGGGTCTTGAGGGACATGGGACGGCCCCACACCTGTCCTCAGGAGCAGCCCGGGAACAGTGACAGAGGCCACGCCCTGTGTGACTGAGGGGGACACAGACAATGGGCCCCATCCCAGGTCCCTTTCAGGTAGGTCGCCTCTGCCAAGTAGAGAGAGCCTCTCGGAGAGGCACAGACATGCACGCATAGGCAGGCCACGACGTGCCGCAGCAATCCCTCTAACTCAGCGAGACAAGAGCTGGCGGCTTGCACCTGGTCTTTAAGCAAAACGGAAAGTCCAGTTCGGCAGTGGCCACTGTGCCCTGTGCCCTGTGCTGGCCCTCTGTCGTGGGGGAAGGGAAGTGGCTCGGGGACCAGAGCTAATGTGCCAACTGCAAACATGACTCCCATGGGCTGGGCTTCCAGGACCCCCGCTGGTGGAGTCCAGGCGTGAAGGCAAAGTTGCCGTGTGTACCGTTCCTGAAGTGCAGAGTGGCATGGGCCACTGTGAGTGTGGGTGTGTGTGCACGTGTAAATGTGGTCCATGTGTGCGGTCTTGCATGCATGTACACGTGTGTGCTCACACGTGAGTGTGTGGTGTGTGCACATGTGCTGTGCGCACACGCCTGTGTGTCTACATGCACACGTGTACTTGTGTTTATGCATGTGAGTGCATCGAAGGGGTTCTGTGTGCACACATGTGTACACATCCCATATGCGTGCACGGGCGTTCGGGTGTGTGCACGCACATCTATGCGTGTGTGCGTGCGCGTACACGGATGCACACACTGGTGTGTGCAGCAGTCTGGCCCAACAGCCTCGGGTGCGGCCAGCCTCTCCCTGCACACTTCCATGCGGACGCGTGCACTTCCTGGCTTCCGCCCCCTTCCCCATTTTCGTGGTCCCCAGACCACCATACCCAGCCGACCTTTCTTCGCAAGCATCAAATGTGAACACACACGCGGAGGACACAGGCGCGCCGTGCATCTGGGCATCTGCTCATTTAGTCGTCAAGACCACCCTTCTCCCCAGCTCACCGCAGGTGGTCATCGGCCTCTCGGCCCCGAGGGTCCAACCCCAAGCTCCTCCTCCTCTGGGCACCCACCTGCCATCCTGGGTGGCCTGTCCCTGTGGACATGGCCCTGTTCACCCAGGTTCCCTGGCTGAGTCGTCCTTGGCACTTCCTGTCCCAGGTCCAGTGCACCTGGGCTGACAAGCCCTTGTAGGGTCAGCCCAGGTGAGGCGCAGGCCCACAGGGCAGGTATGACCTGGTCCCGCAGCTCTATGTCGGAATCTAATTATCCAGAGGCACTCATGGGCCTTGAGTCCACTGAGCTCTCCCCCACTCTTGGCACACACCCGGGTTCCCTTCCTGGCATCTGCAAGGTGGGCCAGCAGGGGGTGGGCTGGGGGTGTGGGCCCCAGGGAGCCTGGAGGAGGGGGCATCCCTCCCTCTGGAGACAGGAAGGGAAGCTGGTCCTGACTGTCTGCCGGGGGGGTGGGGAATTGAGGGGGAGCCGCAGAACGCGGGGGCCTGTGCCGCCGGGAGGTCCAGAGCAGGAGGCGAAGCCAGCAGCAGGGGCAGGGAGCGACAGGCAGCTGGGACGATCCCTCCCCCAAGAGCTACAGAGCTCAGAGTCCGGATGGGAAGGTTCTAACCACACAACATCATCGGGGAGGGTTGCACTCTGAAGAAGAGATACGGGATTGCGGGGGACTCAGGCAGAGACCAGATGGAGTCCTGCAGCCAGGAAGGAGGCCCCGCACCACTGTGTGGAGGCTGAAGGGCATGGGGCGTGGGGTGGTGGGGACAGGACATGCCAGGACAGCGGAACGTGGTGCCCAGGCTGGACAGGCTCCGCACGAGGTTGGGACGGTGATGGAGGGGGACAGGGCCAGATCGCCTGTGCTCACCCAGACCATGCTGCTGCCGCCTGCCCCCTGACTACATGCCCACCGCCCCCACCCGCCACCCCCTCACGTACTGACCGAGCCCTCAGCACACCAAGATCCTGACCCGTTGTCTCACCCAACAGAAGACATGCTTCCTCTCCTACCTATGCTGCCCAAGGCTCCTCTCCTGGCAGCCTCTGTTCTGGCCTCTCCCCCAGCTCCAAGCACCCCTGCACCTGCACCCCCTGTCTCCTGCACCCCCAGCCTCTCCCACCGACCAGCGTCCATCACCACCAGCTCCCCGTGGGCTCTGGCGCACAGGAAACAGATGGGGAGCCTCTCTAGGGGAGGCCACAGGGTCTGCTGCCTGGGGCTGGAGACCCCACAGACAACACAGGACTCGGTGTTACCCTGTGAGCTGCCCTCCCAACCCCCGTGAGGAGCCCACGGCTTCCACCCCTCGGATCTGCAGCGGGACCCTCTCTGCCAGCTCAGCTGTCCTCACGCTCCCTGTCACCGCCAGGAAAGGCGGAACCATGCCCCAGAGCAGCCTCTCTGGGTGTCACTCCTGGTGGCTATCGGAGGCCTGGGGCCTGACATGACAGTTATGCCCTTGGCGCATTGTCTGGAGAAGGCTCTGGGTCGCGGCCTGGCCTGGGGGTGAGGTGCTGAGAGCAACAAGGTGGCACGGTTCAGAGGGGCAGTGGAAGCCAGGCCAATGCCCGCAGCCACTTCCAGGCTCGCGGAAACCCATGCCAGCACTCGGGCTCGGTGTCTGTCTCAGGCAGGCACCGTCTGCTCCAACTGGCAGGGCTACGGCGCCCGCCGTGCCCGACAGCAGAGCTTTGCTCCCAGCCAGACACCGGGACAGATGTCTGGGCTCCAGGAGCAGGTGTAGCCCCGGTCCTCCCAGAGCTCCAGTGACCCACGAGCATGCCCTGGGGCATCCGTGGGCACAGACCCTCCAGGACCCCTTGGCACTCACTCATGACCCATGCCCTGAGATCACGGTCTCCTCCCTGAGAAACAGGGGTGTTATGGGGATAATGAAGCCCCCACCTGATAGCGGTCACTGGAATCAACTCTGGTCACCCACTCATCCATCAGGCAACATACCCAGGGCTCAGAGAGTCAGGATGTGCAGCTGACAGAGGACAGTTGCCCAGGCAATGGAGGGCAGTCAGGCCCCAGGGGTGGGTTTTCCCTGAGCGGCTCCTCCTTCCCACTCAGGCTGCAGGTGCCCCAGCTCAGGACCCTTCAGCTGAATGGCTCCTGCCGCCCGCCATCCCACTGCCCATGTGGGCATCAACTTCTTTCTTTTCCTCACAGCACCTTTCACTCCCTGGAAAAACACCTGTGAGCCCGCTGTCTGAATGTCTGTCCGGATCATGGTAGAATTCCCAGAACACACACAGTAGGTGCTCAGCAAATGTTTAGAGAATGGATGGAGGTTGTCCAGGCCGTCACTCGACTGGAGGTCGGACCTTCATGCCGGGACTGGAGGCGGCCACAGACAGCGCTGGGGTGGAGGGCCTCTTGCTCCAGGCAGGACAGGTGGGGAGTCAGGGAAACTGAGCCCGTAAGATAAGGAAGCTCTGGTTCTCCCATGTGTGTGCAGAGAGGACAGATGATGGAGAGCAGCCAGAGACGCCGAGGGCCCTCTGCTCTCCACTGTTCTCGGATGCTGGCGGCACACTGTCATGTCCATTCCTCCTAAGAGTCAAGGTGTAAAAGCAAACCCTTCCTGAGACGCTGTCCCGCCCCCACTCGCCCTCTCGCCACCCTTACGTTGTCTCTGATCATCAACGACCAGCAGATGGTTTGCAAAGAGTTCCTTGGCTTTTGTGTATGGCCTAACATGGGCATCTCAGCCTCCATGGTGGTGGTGGGGTTTCTGAAGCA
This sequence comes from Mellivora capensis, assembly GCA_004024625.1. Taxonomy (NCBI): domain Eukaryota; kingdom Metazoa; phylum Chordata; class Mammalia; order Carnivora; family Mustelidae; genus Mellivora; species Mellivora capensis. Next base: position 8,797 of record PISX010008577.1, read on the forward strand.
TAAGGGACATGAGAAGGCTCAGAACTCAGGCTGCAGCTCAGGGCCACTGTCTCAAACCCTAGGACCAGCCAAACGATCCTTTATACATCATCACCCTTTGTACTCCTGCCTGGGTGAGGTGCAGCCTGAGCCTCATGGAATAATCAGGAGGCTGGTGGCCAAGTGCCCACTTGGAATCCTGGCCATGCTGATGGCCTCAGGGCAGACCAAGTCCCATAGCACTTTCTAGACAAACGTGACCCCAAGTCAGTGGGTCAGACCAACTCCTGGCCTTCCCCCCAAGCCTGAGCCCTTTGGCTGCCCCACCTGGTCTTCTGGGACCTGAGCCCAGTGTGGAACCTGCTAGACCCTGTCTTCCTCTCTGACCCCACTTCCTCCTCTGCCCAGAATCTGGCTGGCTTCACTCGACAACAGACACTTGGAGCAATCATCCCATCATCCCGTGTCTGTGAAGGCCTCTCTTGCTGGGGTCCTGCCGCAGCCCTGTGTTGGGCTCCCTGCACCCCTGACATCTCTCTGAACAGCCAGAGGCATCCTACTGACACCATCCCTCTCCTGCCAAAACCAATGGCGATGCTCAGCCAGGTGCCAAACTGCTCTCTGGGGCTGCACCCTAGAGCTGAAAGCTGGCATGTCTGAGAGGAATGGCACTCTGGTCGGGGTTCACGACAGATGAGAGACTGCAGAGAAAGAGTCAGTGGCCTTGACAGCATAGAAACAGAAGCCATTGGAAGGAAATATGGAGAGTAGACCAGCGAGCAGAGCACAAGTGAGGCAGGAACCGGAGCAGCAGCCCAGGCATCCAAAGTCAGAGAGAGAGAGGACAGGGACAGAGACAGCAACAGAGGGGAGAGAGAGTGAGACAGGGACAGAAAATAATAATTGAAGAAGTCAGGGCTGAAAACTTTACAAATTTGGTTGGAACTGTACATGCACAGAAAAAGAAAAGCATCACAGACTATACATGGCAGTCTCACTGCTCACAGCCAGGGCAACAAAGAGAACACTGGGAAAAGGAAGAGCCTCGTTTCATGCAAAGGCACAGAGGTGAGGGTGACAGCAGACTTCTCGCCGGAAACAAGACATACGAGCTTCTCCTGGAATGACGCTATGATGTCCTGAGAGAAGATGCGCCAATCAAACATTCTATACCCAGTAAACATATCTCTCTGCAGCAAAGGCAGAATGAAGACATGCAGACGTGAACGTTCACCACCTGCTCCTGGGGCTGCGGGAGCACTGAAGGAGAGCCCACGGGCAGGAGGGCAGGAGATGGTGCAAGTGTGAATGTGGACCCACGTGAAGGGAGCCATGTCAGTAAATGGACAAGACGTCTTCATTACTATTCAGAGCTCCTTAAAGGATCAACCTTTAAAGGTTGTGGCCACATGTGGCACGGGGTAAGGGCTCAGGTGTGACCAGCATCAGACCTCTGACAAGGGCCCGTGTCTGAAGGTCAGTCTGGGGTAGAATGATAGAGTTGACGGTGTTTGGCATGTCGGTCTGCCAGGCTGCTGCAACAGACCACCCCAGACCGGTGGGCCTGAGCAACAGAAACACGTGTTCTCACAGCTCAGGAGGCCAGAAGCCCAAGAGCAAGGCCTGGGCAAGCCTGGTCCTCCGGCCACTCCCTGGTGTGTAGACAACCTCTCCTCCCCGCATCCTCCCACGGCATCCCCCACTGCATGTCTGTGTCTCCTCTTATTACGAAGACATTAGTCACACTGGATGAGGACCCGTCTATGTCCTCATTTTACCTTAACCACTTCTTTAAAGGTGCTGGTTTTCAGCGAGGTCCTTGGGGTTAGGACTCAATGGTTGAGTTTTGGGGAGACCGTTCAACCCAACCGTTGGTGGTCAGGGCCCAGGCAGGCTGGTGATTAACTCAGGATGATCTCAGATGTTAAGAAGCAGGGGAAGGAGGACACATGAAGGTCCAGTGGACCCCACCTGGACCTGGGTAGTCCTTGGGGCCCTCATCTGGCTCTGGATGACTTCCCAGGAACAGAAAGCAATATACGCTCCACACAGACTGGTCAACACACAGACTAGGAGACCCCAAGGTCCCCAGAGAGTCCTAGACATCTCTGACCCTCACTGAAGGCCACTCCACATTAAAGAAGGCTGTAAACGTTTACTGGCTTCTCCTTGCCAGTGCCAGTCCTTGGAGGGCAGACCCAGTATTAAATGTCGCTTGGGCTTTATTTACTCAGTTCTGACAACCACGAAAATCAATGCTGTAACTAAACCTCTGACAGCTTCTTTTACTGATGCTTTTAATGTCTGAGTTGTAGCCACTGGGGGCTTCCTATGAGGAGCACACCATCTGTGGTGTGAGCACACGCCTGTGTACGCACGGGCCATGTGTGTCTCTTTGCAGGAGGACACTCGGAGCCTGAATGCCTAGGTAAGCTGGCGTCTGGGAGCACACCTGTCTGCTTACATTTGCATTTGGGCTTATTCTGAGCTCACATGCCCACGTCCGCTGGTCATGTGAGCCTTTTCCTGAACAGGCGCTTGGGGGAATAACCATCCGTGCCAATGTGTGCCTACATCTCTGTGTACAGGTGCGAGCACATGCTCCCCAGGGGACACGCGTAAACTGCACGTGTGAAAACAGCCTGGCCCGTGAACTCTGCTCTCTCATCTGAACTGAGAGAGAGAGAGATTTGCATCACTTAGCCTTGGATGTGGACTTCATTTTGGGGGGAATGAGCACAGCTGGCATCCTTACAAATCCACTCCCAAGCCTGTAGATTTGAATAAGCCCATAAAAGCCTACTGGTAAGTGACATCTCTCATCCCAGCCTCGTGCTCTCAGAGCGGCATTGACTGGGAAGGCCAGGAAGAGTGAAGAACTGACCCAAGGCTTCCTTGGCCTCAGCCTTTACCGGCTGAGTGACCCAGGACAAGCTGCTGGGTCAGGCTGTGAGACCAGCCTGAGATTCCCATAGTAGGAGCCAAGCCCACGCAGCTGCCAGCAAGGACGCCTAGGTCTCTTTGTCTGGCCCATCTGGGAGACCTCACATGATTACACCATGAATTGTGTCCAGTGATATCTTCTAGCAATCCCAGCCAGACCATCCGAACAAGGTTTAGGCCACATGCCTGTCCCCAGTTTGTTCCCTGGAAAGAGCAGAACACACAGTCAGCATCCTCTGAAGGCTTATGACTGATGGAGGCACCAGGATCTCTGTGCTCAGTTGCATAGGTCCTGTACTGCTCAACTATAAGAGGTGTGATTCACACAGTACTTTACGTGAAAGTGCTTCTTGAGTTGGGCAGTGAACAACCTGCACACCCATCCATGGCAGACCTGGCTGAGCTAACACTGGCTGATCTGGCTCCTGGTGAAGAATTGAGCTTGACCTCCCCACAACTTCCATGGGGCAGGACCCAGAACCAGAAAGGTTAAATGCTTTCTCAAGGTCATCTTCTTTTTCTGAGAATAAATAGTCTTTGTAGTTTCTGGGGATGGGTCCAGGCCAGGTCCATTCAGCCTCCAACCTCAGGAAAGCCTTCATGGGAATGCCTGCCTGCCTCCCTGGAGGCTGCAAACACATCAGAGCAGAATCAGAGTAAAACAGACTAGTTCGGTGACGGGAGACTTGAAGTGTCTGTCAGTCCATTGACAGGAAAGTTTGGTGACTTCTGGGGCACACGGCATATGCCGACTGACCTGACCGGGTCCATCAAGGATAGGGAGGCTGTCAGCAAACAGCTATGAACTTGACACACTTTCTGAAATACCTACATTGATAACATGTTCACATACAGACCAGGTAGAGAAGGCTAAGCCTCTCCTCTTCTTATTTTAAGATTCATGTATTGTAGAGAAAGAGTGTGAGCAGGGAGAGACAGAGGAAGACAGTCTCCAGCAGACTCCCCGCTGAGCACGGAGCCCGACGTGGGGCTCGATCCCACGACCCTGAGGTTGTGGCCAAAACCGAGTCAGACACTCAGCCGACGAAGGCGTCCAGGTTCCCCCAAGCTTCTGTTCTTATGAGACGACACTTTCCGTGCAATGCAGCACAGTCAATAAACCAAACTATTATTTTTTTTAACAATTCTTCTTTTACAAAGTGAAAGAACAAATCCTCGGAGATTTTTCAGATTCCCACTGGGAAATCTCAAGGTCAGTTCAAGATCAAAATTCTACTTCAGATGTGATTTGGGGAAGTTGTCAAAGATGTCAAAAGCTTTGAACACTTGCTGAAGCAGGACCGCGGGTCATGGGGAAACCATACTCAGCCTCCCATAAGTAATCAAGGATCTAACGAGGTGCACATAGAGCACGACAATTATTCTGATAAAACACAGAATCTGCCTTCTAGGGGGTTTAACTACAGGGTAAAGAAAAAAACCTTTTACAGTCTCTTCTGAGGAGCAGACAATAATCCAAGAACGCATTGTTGTAACAGAAAGAAAACCAAGCCCTAGTTTCCATCAGTGCACGAACAAGCTCATTTTCTAAAAGCTTAATAAACAAACCCATTTGCTCCCAGCCGACCTGACCACACATACAATTCCTTTTCTGCAAATCTACAATTCCTACCAGGCAGGTCCTGACCTGTGCTTTCCCGCTTTCTTCTTTGGAAGCACACAGCGATTCCCTTTCTCCTTGAACAAAACCCTTCCTTTGTACCTTGTGTGCTTTTCCTCATCGAACACACACCCTGCTCTCCCTGCGTACTTTGCACACAAAGTTGTGTCTCTTATTATTTCTGGCAGTTTCGTTTCCATATATCGATTACAACGTCTCACCATCAGCACACCTTCTTTCGCAGAGAAAGCCGGGCAGGGGGCGACTGCCACACTCCCGGGTTCCGTAGGGGGACCGCACGCAGCACGAACACGCCTCTCGGAATCTTTACCGTACGCTTTTACAACGTAGCAAAAGGCACGTGTTATTAACAGACGCAAGGGCGTCTAGTGTCTCTCCACCCTGTAAATATAAGGAACCGTGATTGCGTGACCTTGAGCTTGGGCTTGGAGTGAACGTCTGCAGCTCCCCTCCGGCCACATCACGTGGGACGGACGTGGGCTGACTCTCCGCAAAGCCAGCGTCCTGCCAAGTCTGTTAACTGTTTCTCCAGCAGGTGCTTTCGGGCAATCATCTCGAAGCAAAAACTTAGGAAAGTCAAATACGCGGGTGGTTTCCGTGTTTGCTTCTCTGCTCTCGTTGATGCATATCAAGTAGTGGGTGTCGAGCAGCTCACTTTCGTGGCCTCTCAGACATTCATTCATGGGTTGAATTTCTTATTTTTCTAATGTTAACCCCCTAGTGGATCATGGCCCTATCACCTTATTTTGACTAGGAAACCCAAGTCCACTAAAACTGTGTGGTCCTAGGGTGCTTACTGCTGATAACTCAGAAGACAATTTAATCTTTATTAAACCAGCAATATTAAGCTAACCTTATTTACCAAAGATTTACCCAAGCCCATAAACTTGAAAAGCATTTAGGTTTGTTCCTATATTTCTGGGAATTTTAAGAATATTTAATTTATATGTAAATACTTACCTATCTCTAAGTCGACTGAAATAGAGCCCTTTTATGGGATTTTCTGAATTAATCTGGCAATGCCATCGGGGGGCAAGGAAATGTCACATACACATGACGTACGTGCATCTACACAGATGCCCACCGAGACCCTCAAGCTCCCCTTTTGCCAGGTTTCTCCCCGGGCTGGGTGAACACAGAGGCACAAAACTCTTTCCACTTCATGTTTTTGCCCAAATCACGCTTTGGGCAGCTGGGACAAGTCCGGCTTCCCTGCTTACTGGGGCGGATGCTCTTAACCAGCACTCCTGGGTGACTCCCTGGGCCCCACACGCTGTCCCCAGCCCCAGAGAACAACCACGCTGGCCGAAGGGAGCCTGATCGCCAAGGCTCCTCCTCTCATTCCCGGCCGGATGCCCACCTGCCCCAGGGACCCGGCAACAGCACACTTGAAGGCTCTCTTTCACCCTGGCTGCAGCCCTACAGAGGCTCCTCATACGCAGCCGGACGTCCCTGGAGCTCAGCTGAGGGCGTGAAGCACCCTGTCTGCTTCCCGACAGCCGGTGTCTCCTCTTTGCAGGCTCGAATGCTCGTTCTCCGGGTCCTGAACCCCGTGAGAGCCCTGTGGAGGGCAAGCCGCCTAACACTCCCATGACCGTGGGCTGCCGAGCTAGAGCAGGAAGGGAAAGTCCTTCTGGGCATGAGGACGCTCCTTGGAGAAGCAGCCACCAGAGGCCAGGGGTCCGTGAGACTCCCAGCCAGAGCCCGCGGATCCCGGAGGGAGCTGGGCGGTCCCGGCGTCACTGCCTTCTCTCCAGCTCCCTCCCGCCTGGGAAATCTGGCTATACCCTCTGCCCAGCTACCCCTGGGAACCCAGGATGGCCACCCGTGTGTGACCCCATGCCAACTGTCCCAGGGCAGACCTCACGGTGAGGAAAGGATGGACGGACCCACGTCCCAGAGCACGGAGCCCACCTCCCGTCCAGGTGCCTGTCCGGCAGGATCCTGAGAGCCCTCCACGATGACACCAAGTGACCACGTTTCTGTCCTGCCAGGCTGAGCACAGCCTGCCCACCGACAGAGCGTTTGTGTGGCTGTACCCACCGTGGGCTAGGCCCGGGGGTGGGCAGGACACCCTGCCGCAGGGGCCCGGGGACCCCCGGCATAGAGACAGACCAGTGAGTGAGAAGCTCTAGGCGACGTTCAGGGACTGCGGGGCGGGGTGGGGGGTGGACACAGCCCAGTGCCGGCCCAGGGGACTGTCGACGGTCTGTGGGGCGGGGTGGGCAGACACTGTGTCTAGGGGAGGCCGGACAGGCTTCCTGAAGGAAGGACGCAGGCACAGCCCTGAGGCAGGAGCGATTTCCCCAAACTAACGAGGGAGCTACCAGAGCGCAGAGATGGGGCAGGACACTGCAGACCCGGGCCCCTGAAGGCCACTTGAGGACCTTGGCCGCTGTAGGCCACCGGGAGGCAGGAGGAGTTCCGGCTCTAAGTTCACTCCAAGTGCAGGTTCACTGGGGATTTTCAATAAACGCCTTTGAAATAACCGCAGAGGGTCGGGGGTGGGGACGGATCCGGCCCGGGCCGCGTGGACAGGGGCTTCCTGCGAGCAAAGGAGGAAGCAGAAAGCTTGCTGTCTGGTCACAGCGGCTGCACTTCTGTGTGTCACGCGGCAGGGCCGCGAGCCCCACAGCGGAGGAGGGAAGCCAGGAGAGGTCTCCAGCAATTCCAACAAGGCTAATTTCTCACTCTGGGAGGACCTCCTACAAACCGGTAACACAAACACTGAGCCACGGGCTGGAAAATGAGCAAAATCCAGGAAAAGACACTCGGTGGCAGGAATCCTGAAAGCCTCACACCCGCACGGAGACGCATCAGTGACCTTGCCCGGGAACGGAAGACGTTACAGCAGAAGCCGCCTGCCGTGCCCCGCGGTCTCGCAGGTTTGCACGGATTGATCATCCCGCGGGGCACGGGCGAGTGTGGACCGGCGGGCCGTCCTCTAAGCAGCAGCTTGACGGTTCCCGCACAAAGCGTCGGTCAGCAGGGCCGACCGGTGATTCCCTGCAGAGTGACCGGTATCGAGGAGCATGTGGGCACAGCCCTGAGCCCGAGCACGGACGCGTGGGAGAAGCCACGCATGCCGCGGTGAGCCGCTGGGGACACCACGCATGGCCCGGCGTGCGGACAGCGCCTGTGACGGTGGCCAAGGCTGAGTGACCAAAGCGCCCGCCGACGGACGGACGGACGGCAGACGGACAGATGGGCAAACAAAGCCCGGCATGGTGACCAGGGAGTCTTAGCCTGAAGAAGGGAGGACACAGGGCCGCATGGATGAGGACACTGTGTGGCGGTCAGCCCGTCACAAAAGACAAACACGGCGTGACTCCGGTCAGCGAGTTCCCAGGGACCCGGAGTAGACAGGGATCCAGGGGCTGGGACAGGGTAGCCCGTGTGTGACGGGGCAGAGTTCCGACTGGGGAGAGGAGAGCGTCCTGCAGGTGCAACGAGGTGACAGGTGCACAGCGATTTGTGTGCTCAGTGCCCCGGAGCTTGGTGCTGGAAACAGCTAAAATCGCAAATTTTATGTTAGGTATGTTCTACCACAACCAGGAAGGAGGGTGGAAGGAGGGAGGGGAGAGGGAGGGGGAAGGAGACTTATAGCAGACCCATATGAAAGGGCCAGTCCGTCACCCACTGGAACGGGAGGTGAGACTTCCAATTTGCCCATTGTTCTTCCTGGAATGTTCCAGATTTTCTACAATGAGCTTGCATTAAGGAACTACAGGAAGATAAGGTTTTTGTTTCTGAATTTATTGGATGCTCTTCTTGCCACGGGGCGGGAAGGACGGGAAACACCGCTGTGCAGACGGCGCGCTCTGAGTCACGGGCACGTCTTCGTCAGAGCGGGAGCAGGCCCTGTCCTCACTCCTAGGCCTCCCGGTCCCTCTGAATGTCCGCCCACCCCTGCCTTGGCTATGAGCCATCCTACTGCCTTTGCCGCCCTCACTCCCTGCTCCCTGCTCCTGGGAGCCACTGTGTCCCACTCTCGCTGGGGGAGCTTGTTTTGACCTGTCCTCCTGGCCCCACCTCAAGCCCGGGCCATGGCCCCTGAGTTGGGAGGACCTGGGCGGATGTGGGACGTAAACCTTGCACACAATCTGCACGGGGACGCAGTCCGGCCTTCCTGCCCTCTGCTCCTCAGGGACACAGCTTACCCTCCCCTCCAGACCAGCCGAAGGCCACCTCCCTGGAGCCTTCCTGCACACCTGACCTTCAAGTCCTGACCCCACTCAGAAATCTCGGTGCTGAGCTTACAGCCCTCAGCGTCCCCCACAGGGGAGAGCAGGCAAATTCCTGCACCGACGGCCCCCCTTCCCGCTGTGGGGCCCTGAGCCTCAGCAACCTCGCCCGTAAAACCGGACCAGCTCCCTGAGCACCGGATGCAACAGGAATCCAAGTGTGAGACCAACACCTGGCACACTGCGGATTCTCCGTCCTCGCCGGTCGTCCCCGCCCTCCCAGTGACTGGCTCGCACACAGGACACCAGGCCTCCTTCCCGTGCTCCCCAGGAGGGGACAGGCCTGGCTCTCTGGGTCTCGGAGCCCCTTGCTGGAGAGAAGCAAGTAAACAAGCAGAGGAAGGCAGAGGGAGAGGCCCGCCGCCGCTGTGCGCTCTGATGCGGTTCAAGCCGGGATAGGCTCGGAGACCCTAGACGTCAGCACTGGTTTGCGTCTGTGGCACCCACCGTCGGAGGGTCTGCACTAAACAAGGATGAAAACCAGCCATCACAGCAGAGACAGGGTCCCATGGCTGCTCCTCAGAAAGCTGCCTTCCCCAGTCAGCCCTGCCTCCGACCCCGACTCACACGGGAGCCTTGAAAGCGTCCAGGCTGCTGACAGGCTCAGTGGATCCCAACAGGGGTCTGGGAGCTGCCTGGGGTCTTCCCCCAGGCCCTGATGCAGACCTGCTCCAGGACTGCGGTCGGGCAAGCCCTTCTTGTGCCCCTTGGGCCCTCCTAGCTCTCAGACTCTGACTCCAGAGTTCTCGAATGTCCGCAGCTTGGATCCCAGCGAGATGACACCCACTCGGCTGGAGTGCTGGTCACCGCCCAGCGCTGGGTGACAGGCTCCCTGAGGAGGTGTGACGCTGGGCACACACCGAGAGCCAGCCTTCCCGGCTCCGTGCAGGGCCACCGCCCGGGTCTTGCCAGCAAGGGCTCTGCAGAGGCTGGGTCGTCCACCATAGGCCCACCCCGGGCACCTCTCCTGCTTCTCTGAGTCTACAGGTCGGCCGCCCTCGGCGCAGGACTCCACTCGTCCGGTGCTCGCCGGTCCCTGGCCTGCAGCCTCCACACGGAGCGGGCTTGCTTCCTCACATCCAGATGCCCCACTCAGGAAGAGCTCCCATCCGCTCTGTCGGGGGCTCCTGTCCCTCTGAGGCCCCACCGTGTCCAGGGTCCCCCTGGGGTCCTTGGTTGTGCAAGCCCCCGAGGGCAGACAGACAAGGCCCATGAGCAGAGGTGGAGAGGGGAGGCGACAGTCCGCCATCCAAGGGCAGCCGGCCTCGGTGCTCCCAGGCTCCGCTCCAGGCTAGGCCTGCGAGGAGGCCTCGGGCGGTGGGAGGCTGCAGGCCGGGAGCCAGAGCCTGCCTTAGGCTGGCTCTGGCCGTCCGCTTGCTTCCTGGTTCAGCAACAACTGGCTACAGTGTCCAGAAGGAATGTCCCTGAGGCCGAGTCTGGGTCCAGCAGCACGGCCAGCTTCAGCCCCTCCGTCCGGGAGCCACGGCCCAGGAGCCATGGCCCAGACAGCGAAGCCAGGCAAGCTGAAGCAGGCAGGAGGCCGCGGACAGGGCTGAGCCGGCCTCCAGTCATTCTAGAACCGGCGGCAGACCCGACGGCTCCGTCTGGGCAATGGGCACAGCCTTCTTTGCTCCAGAGCTATGAGGAAGGTGAGGTGAGAGCCGGGCCCCACGTGCATGGATCCCCTCCCCCCACCATCACTCCACACCATCCTCCGTGGCCCAGAGGAGCCCACGGGGCAGCAGCCAGGCCAGGCTCACCCTTTCCCTGACCCCAGTGCCCAAGGCCAGTCATGTGAGGCAGGCAGGCCCTGCCTCCAGGATGCGGATGAAGCTGAAGAGGAGGCGCCCGCTGACACGTGGGCCCCCAGCCCCATCCCAGGAGGTGCGGAGACACGTCCACACGGCGGTGGGAACCAAGCGGGGCCTGCAGAGTGGCCGGGCAGGGCTGACCTCTCCGCCCGATGCGTCTCCGGCCGCAAGCCCGCTGTCCCCACTCACGCCCTCTTTACTCCTGCCCCAGCAGCCCGCCCTTGGCAGCGCCCACCTCAATGAGAGTCACGTCAACCCAGCTTCTCTATGCTGTAATGATCAGGAATGGAGATGGGACGTGATTGAGGGACGAGGGACTGGCAGGCCGGACACTAATCTGGGCTGGACACAAGCTCCCGCCCCCTCTGTGGCCTGGGTGCCATTGTGGTCCCCGTCACACGAGAGGGGGTCCTGAGGCATGGTGGGGGCAACAGTCACCCCAAGGTGGCACTGCTGGGATCCAGAGCGTGGGCCCCTGACCAGGAGATTGGCAGCTCCCGAGCTACAGCCGGAAAGGTCAGTGAAGATGGCACCGGGGAGGGAGGAACACAGGCTGGGGCAATCCTGGAAGGCTTCCTGCAGGCGCCCCCTCCAGCCTCCAGCCCGGACACCTCACGCTGTAGTTCCAGCCCTGCAACCCATTCCTCTGGGGGTCTGACCGCGGGTCGCAGACTTGGAGGCAGCCCCCGGGGGATGCCCACACTGTGGTCATGGACCCACTGGAAGTAGCACATCTACCCCTTCACCCTGCCAATGCCACTGGCACCCCACCTGCCCCCCTGCCCCCACGGGTCCCCTGGCCAACATGGGCGTAGTGCCAGCCCCTGCCTCTGGGAGGCCCACGGGAAGGCTCACGCTGGCCCTGTGCCGGGGGGGGCCCACTGAGACCAGAGTGGACAGCAGCCACCAAGGTCATGGCCGGCAAAAGCTGGCTGGAGGCCCATGCTGCTGAAAAGGAGGTGCCAGGTATGGGGGGTCCTGCCTCCCGGCGGGCTCAGACAGCTCAGGTCACCTCTCAGGGTTTCATTTAGCCCTGGGTGCTGGACGCTCTGATCTCTTTTTACGCTTGAGGAAACTGAGGCAGAGAAAAGTCAGTAACAGGCCTGAGGGCCTGAGGGTCATAGACGGCAGCTCACACTCTGCCAATGCCTCCTGACCCTGCCCACGGAGCTCGGGGATGGCCTCGTCTGTCCCTGTGGGGAACATAGGCCAGCAGTGCCCACTGCCGGGGCCCCTGCGGGTCAGTTTGCCAAGTGCCAGGCCCGGCGTCCCCTGCCCGCCCCGCACTGGTGCCGCTGGAGTCCAGCGGGCTGGTTAGGAGCGTGCCTTCAGAACGCAGAAGCTGATTCCCAGAGCGCTGGAAGGGCTTTCGGACCCTGGGTCAGGCATTCATTCATTCCATGGCCGCTTCCTGGGGTCCTGTTGGGGGGCCTCACAGGAATGGCTCCGAGGGCAGGAGAGCCCCGGGGCACAAAGGGGACGGATGCCCATGGGAGAGGCCCTCCAGGCTCCCAGAGTGGCTTCACGGCCTGCGGGCTGCTCACCAGAGGTCAAGGCCACTCACTCAGCTACAAGAGGTGTCTGGAAGCCTCCCTCCAGCCCGTCAAGGTTCCAAACCCCACAAGGTGCCCGGGCCCCCCGTCCCCTGCCCCCTGTGTGCAGACCGTCCTCCAGGTCTGGGACACCATGAGACCGGGCTGCGGCGTGCCAAGGTGACTGGACTGGTGGCCGCCTGGACGTGGGGTTGCCAGCGGCAGGCCGGGACCCCTGCAGTCCAACGAGCCCTAGAGGCAGGCTCTGGGAAGTGACTGGCAGGCTCTAGCCAGGGGGACGCTGAACGTCGTTATCGGCTGTGCGTCGACCCCGCAGGCTGTGGGCGGCAGGGACTGGGCCTGAGCACAGAGCAGCTGCAGGCCTGGGGCTCACGGTGCTGGGAATCACCCCTCGGTGCCGTGGGCCTGGGGATGCTAGAGGTCGGGCTCCAGTCGCTGCTTGGGCACTAACCTGCCATTTGACCTTGGATGTGTCCCTTTGACCTTGTGAGCTTCAGTTTCTTCATCTACAATCCTGGATGGGAGAGCACCGGCTCCTCCCTTCCAAACTACCAAAGTGTCCACTTCGGAAAAGCCCCGGGGACTTTGGCTCTTTGGGCCCCGGGGAGCCTGGCTCCTGAGGGACACGCGATTCATAGCCCCGTACCCGCCCCCTTCTCCTGCACCTGGGCCATGGGGAAGGCTCCGTGGATCACCACGTCCCCTTCCAGCTGCCTGTGTAGACACTGGCCGGGTCTGCCGAGAGGAAGCAAACCCCCACTGCCTTGTTCCCCCAACCAGATCCCACGGCCCCACTCCTGCTGACCATGTCGGGGTCGCCTTCCCTTGGGGAATAAATGCGCGTGTGCAGTGTCCAGACGAGGGTCCCACAAAGTGAGCCGACTGGAAGGGAGAGAGGCGCCTTAGTCACTAACGTGCTCCGAGGGGCTCCAGGCGTGGCACACACCTGTCTCCCGGCAGACAGGAACGGGGAAGGCGGGGCGGCTCAGGGCAGAGCCGGGCCGGGGAAGCGTCTGCTGTCTGGCGGGGCTCACAAGGACACAGCCAGCCCATCGGACCCTGGACTCGCACCAGAGCTGAGGCTTGGCCTCTCCGCTCACCCCTTTCCCTCACAGCCCATCGGCTCACGATGTGGACCCTGCGTCACGGGCAGAACCATGGCCCAGACTCGTATGTGGGTCCTGGATGCCAACAGCTCAGAGGCTGACTGTTGCAAAAGAGGACCTTTCCAGAGGGGAGTAAGGTAAAGTGGGGTCCTGTGGGTGGCCCTAAGAAGAGGAGGCCAGGACAGAGACACGCACGGGAGGATGACCACATGAGGACACGCGGGGAGAGGCCTCGGGGGTACTGGCCCTGCAGACACGCTGGCCTCGGTGACAAGCCGCCAGGCTGCGAGATGATAGGTTTCTGTGGTGTAAACTGCTCTGTCGGTTGGTGGCGTTTGTCCCAGCAGCCCGAGGGCTGATCGCCCCGGCCCACGGGCAGGTGCAGGTGCCCCTGCACACGGGCGATTTGGGGTCTCCCCTCCCTGGCAGCTCCCACCCCACCAGGAGCCCAGGTCATCCCCAACCTCCCACCCACCCCAGTTGTCAACGGTTCCTTTAAAATTTGCCAGAACCCCTGGGGCACCTGGGCGGCTCCGTCGGTGAGGCATCTGGCTCTTGATCTCAGCTCGGGTCTTGATCTTAGGGTCGTAAGTTCAAGCCCGGTATTGGGCTCGACGCCAGAGTGGACCCTGATTTAAAAGAAAATTGGCCAGAAGCCCTGGGGTCTCTGGTGGCCGGAGTGGGGCACTGGTTTCCTGAGTGAGCTGAGGACCCTGCTGGGTCTGAGGGCACAGTGACCTGGGAGCCGAGCCACAGCCAGGCCACATGTCCGTGGACCGGCCCCAGGACTCCTAACCGCCAGGTGGCCCCGAGACCTGCGTGGATGGGGCAGGCGGCCGCGTCCATGCACACGGCTAATGGCCGGCATGGGTCCTTCCGGGAGGAGGGACGGAGCGTTCACAGGCATTGGCCATGTGCCCGGCCCGCATTAAGCTCCTGGACGTTTGGGTCCCTCGTCGATCGCTATCAGCTACACATAATTATCTCTTTTTTACAGACCAGGAAACCACAAGGAAGATGCAATTGGGCCAAAACCAATTGGTTGAGAAGATAGTGGCCAAATATAATTTGGCCAAAACCAAGTTAATCACCATAATAATATGTTAGGAGGTATTCGGTTAAAAAGGCTTGTTTCCCGGCACAGACGGAGGACGCCCGCGTGTTCAGCCGCGCTGCGTGCGAGGTTTAATGAGGCGGCAGCTCGCGCCCCGTCGCCAGCGCCGCGTCTGCCCGGTTCCTCAGCTCTGCGCTCCGTGCGACGGGAACACGCAAACCTTAATTGGCTTAAGAAGCTAAATATTAGGCAATAATGTCATTTAATGGCTCCTTTTGTTGCTTTGTTTCTTATTTCTCGTCAGACAAGCTATTGGCACTTCTCGTGGAGAACTCGGGAAACACGGGCGAAGAATAAAGAGCTTCAGAACGGCTGGTTTCACCATGTAGAGCCTTCTGGGCACCTGCGGGGGAGGGAACGAGGCGCATGTGTGGGCTACTGCGGTTGCTAACATCCAGCAAGTGCAGGGGCGGCTCAATCCTCCGGAGACCCCTTGGAGGCCGCCGCCGCGCTGGGACAGACTGGGAAGGCCGTGGGCGGAGCTGGGGCCTCGTTGGGCTGACATCAGTACTTGGCTGGGAGCTGGTGGCAATCAGCCGGCTGCGCTGGGTCACTCAGAGTCCCCCGGCCTCAGAGCCCTTCTCCGGGACACAGGCATGACAGCCCCCAGCGCTGTAGGCGCGGCGACGGTTAGCAGGACAACACGTGGGTGTGCTTCCTGGCACCGCCGTGCCCGAGCACCACACGGACCAGCGTCTTCACACAGACCCGTGCAGCCCCACCGTCCGGAAGGTGGAGGGTCAGGGCGTCAGCTGGGTTGGCCCCAGGTGGAAAGCTCCAGGTCCCCTCCTTGCTGCGGACGGCCATCTGCCTCCGTCTTCCCACCACCCTCTGTGTGTGCGAGTGCATGCATCCAAACCCCCCTTCTTAAGAGGACACAGGTCACCCTGAATTAAGGCCACCCCGATGACCCCCATTTGGACTAAATCACCCCCGTAACAGCTCTTTCTCCAAGCCCAGTGCCGGCGCAGGGTGCCAGCATATGCGTCTCGGGGGCCTGCTTCCACTGATAATGACCACGTGGAGGAAAGGATTGACCGCCGTTGGCCCCACTCCTGTCAGATGACATCAGCCAGATGGGCTGTCTTGGAGCCACGCAAGAGTCTATGGGGCCAGGACCCCAACACGTTGCAGGAACATTCCAAGACAGGCACAGGGCTCTTCCTGGGGACACCAGCCCAGTGCTCAAATGCCGGCTTCAGGCCCAGGGTGACCCATCTCTCAGCCACAAGCAATGGTGGGCAGGGATGCTCACTGCCAAGTCCCTCCCAGAATTGCCCTTGGCTAGAGGGAGCTGTCCCCATACGGTCAGGCCCCTTGCTGGCTGGCTCCACCCAGAGACAAGCCAAGGGTCTCACCCTCCTGCTCCGATAGGGACCAATGCTAAAGGGCCATCCTAGACCCACACACGCTTCACACCAGCAGAAGCCTTTGCTTTGACCGCACGATTGTCAGCCCCCCCTCTGCCCAGCCCTCCCCCTCTGCCCAGCCCTCCCCCTCTGACCAGCCCCATCCCCCACCTCTCACGGGCACTGATCATGTGAATATCCCACACCCGCCATGTCCAGGAGACCTGTCCTATGACCAGCACTGCCAGGGCTGCCCCCAGCAAGCAAGCCCTGAATAGGTCTCTGGGTCCAGCTCGTCTACCAGCTCTGGCAATAAGGACCCCGTCCAGGCGAGGGGGGAAGCTAGCAGGTCCTCACGCCCACCATACTGCACTACACAGTATTCCCCAAATTCCAAATACCCAAACCTCAGAACGTCTCCTTGTCTGGAAACAGGATCTTTGCTGACATTGGTTAAAATGAGCTCGTTCTCGGTTAGGGTGGGAAAGACACACTGGAAAACACCGTATGTGCCAGTGGAGGCAGACAGAGGTCCAGGCGGTAGATCTATGAGTCACGGGATGCCTGGGGTCACCGGTGTCACCAGAAGCAGGAGAGGGGAGCAGGGTGGCTTCTCCCCAAGCCTCCAGCAGGAGCCAGCCCTGCTAACACCCTGATCTCCAACTTCCAGCCTCCGGAACATTGGAGGAATCAGTTTCTCTTGTTGGAGGCCATGCCCCCTGGTTTGTGGTCATTTGTTACGACAGCCCCAGGACCCTAAGACATTCACCATAAACATTAAAATTAACTGAGGAAACAGATCACTTGAATGAACCAATAATCATTAAATAATTTGGACCCAGCAGTGAGAAGTTTGATCTCATGAAGACAGTCTTTTTGTTGTACAAATTGTCAGGGATAAGGGGAAAGGGAGACATTACCTTAGTAATTTATGAGGTTTGTTCAATGGGATGTAATAGGCTTAAGTTCAGGAATGCAAGGATAATTCAAGGTCAGAAATTCTGATAGATATCGCACATTAATACATCTCCATGAAGACACCAGGGAGTATCACATAGGACCCAAAAGTGAAATTCTCATCTGTTATTGAGTAGAAACACCTCTTCAAAGTAAGAAATAGGATGTCCCAGCCGTGGCGAAGGTCAGTTATAAGCCTACAGTAGACACCAGACTCAGTGGTAAAACTCTGACATACAGCGAGGGAGGTCACGGGTCACATCACCATCCCACGCGCACTTGCCAAGACAACGAGAGGAGAGAGAGAATGCAGAGTAAAAATCGGAAAGAATCCGACAAAACCGCCCTTGTTTGTAGCAGCACGACGGTCTTCCTAGCAAAGACCAGCCTTTCCAGAGAACCCAACGGGACAATCCAGCCTCACTCCCATGAATCCAACCGGCTTGCAGAATTCTAGAAAACTTAACGCAGCCTTTCACGGCCCATGTCAGCCGGCACCGCACACCACCGGGGTGTCACTCCCTCACTTCCTCCCACCTGGGGTGCCAGGAGGCCCTGGGCTGCAGAGCCGACAGCATCTCCGGGATTGGAGGCCACTGTGCTGCGGGCCCAGAAGTGCCCCATGTCACTGCTGCTCATGCCCAGAGGCGGTCATGGGATCCCACCTCCCCAAGGACAGAAAGTGCCACGTGCCTGTTCCCGGGAGGGGAGAGACCCCCGGGTGCCCGGTACACAGCCAGTGACTTCCACTTACACCGAGTCCGTTAACAAGAAGACTCAATCCTATTAGGGTGTGAATTTCCCCCAAAATAGTCTTTAAAGTCATTATGTTCCAATCAAATTTCAATAGGGTGTTTTATGGAACTTACTAGAGAATCAGAAAATTAATAAGGAAAAACAAAGCGTCTATAACAGCCAAGATTCGGAAGGTCAGCGCGTCTGCTCAGAAGTCGATGCTTAGAGAGTGACAAGAGCCGAGTCGGCTTGTCCCTGGTGCTGAGATGGACACAGGACACAGGATGGCGGCGGGGGTGTGTCCCGGGATGAAGGGGTACCGCGGAGCGGTTCGGTTTGCCGTGCAGAGCCCGGGAAATGTCAGAGGAGGGACTGGATTCCATATGGAGCAGTCCAAACATGGATTAAAGGACGCAGTGACCACCAGCGCCGCCCCATAATAAAACAAAACGAGGTCCTTACTTCATGCCACGCGCAGAAATGAGTAAATCCCTAACGCGAAGAAGTAAACTTTCAGGAGACAATATTAGATCAGATCGTCATAAGCTTGAGATAGGAAAGGATTAATTAAACCAGACACAAAAAGCCCATGACCTTCAATAAAGAGTCGCTTTGACTCAATTAAAATTAAAACGTCTTCTACAGCAAAAACTCCGCAAACAAAGGAAAAATACAGGAAAAGATAATGTGCAGTGCGTGCAGCCCAGGAAAGATGGGCTGGGGGCCGGAGCGAATGCCCACCCTCGGTGGGGAAGAGCCAGTCAGCCCCGAAGCAGGGACAGGTGGGGGGGCACGCGCACAGCAGCCCACACAAAATGACACGCGGGTGGCCAATAAATACATTTTTAAGTGTTCAGCCTCACTGTTAGTCAGGGAAATGCAATTAAAACCAGAGGAGCTCACCTTCAACGCCCACGTGCGGAACGGAATCTGTAAGGTTCGGGATGTCAGCACTTGGGAACGGGGGCGGGGGTCCATGCAGCCGCCCCAGGGCGCTGTTTGGTGACATTTAAGGACTCCGAGGGTGCCCCGCTCTCCCACCCAGGGTGCCTCTCCCACACGCCGCGTGCCTGGAGAAGGTCACCCAGACGCACGCGGTGACGCACGAGGAAGCAGCGCCAGCGGAAAGACGGAAGAGATAGGAGCAACCCCCCCTCCGCCAGGGACCCGGGACGTGGCACTGAAGGCTCGGGGGACCGGCTGTGACCGCAGCTGGGGCCGGCGCGCCGCAGACACGTCGGAGGAAGAGGTTTAGAAGCGTTTGCGCAGCGTGGGTGGGTGTCTGTGTTTCTGGTTACAGAAGGCGGCGCAGCAGCCACCGTTTCTAGAATGAAGGACCCATGCGGTGGACCCCAGCCGGACCCCGCAGAGCACGGATGCCCACAGGCCCGTGGGCAAGCCCTGATGACCGGTGCGGCGGGGGCCACATACCCCGCAGATCCGTTACCCGGAACCGCGGCTCTGGTGGGCGCAGGTGCTCGGGCGTGGGGTCTGGGGACGGACAGTCGTTCTCGAGCTGGCAGACGGAGCCATCCCGGGCGGGTCCGGGGATCTGCCTCCCCAGCTCCAGCATCTCCCTGATCACATGCCAGCCGCCGTGAGTTCCGACGCGGGAGCGGGGACGGGAGAGGAGCCCAGAGACGGTGTGCGTCGGCTGTTACGCCGAGGTAGGTGCTGGGGGAGACCCCAAACCACAGGCTGGCGGCAGCTTTGAGACCCGAGCGCCATCGCGGGGCTGGCCAGGGAGGCGGGGAGCCCTGGGCTTTGCTCCGGGTGGCCGTGTTTCGTACCTCGCGGGCTCGGGGCCCCGTGGCTGATCTTGCCGTGTTTCTGCAGTTTAAGTGTTCCCCTCCTGCTCACCACTTCTGGTCTAAAATAAACACGCGCCCGAAGATAACAGAAGGAACCCAAAGCTCTGTGTAATTAGATATTAACAGCACAAAATGCCCAAGCTGAGGGCAAAAAGAAGTAAGTGGGAAGAGAAAGCTTTAAAAAAAAAAAAAAAAAAGCTGCGTTGTGAAGAAGGGAGCGAGGTCCCAGCCCTGACAGCAGCTCCCCGGGCCCGCCAGTCTCCTGACTCAGTTTCCCCGCCTGTCACAGGCAGGTAGAGTGCAGAACTAGAGAATGTCCATGGTTCTTTCCAGGGTCACAGGTCCTGGACTCGGAGAGACTCAGCCTAAGCACTTGTCGTGGAAACCAAACAGTGCATGGCGTCACCCGGCAGCGGGGTCCCTGGCAACGCCCCTCTTCCCCTCACCTCACTCTTCAGCTCAGTTGGCTTGGGCTGTAAGGTCGAGTCTGTGCTCCTCTTTTATCCCCAAGGTCCCCCATTCTGGTCTCAGGTCATGTCCTGCCCCATCCACGAGCCTCTCCATGCCCCTCACATCCCTCCCAGCCCCTGCATGCTGGAGCCAACACCCCGAGCTGTATTTGGGAAAAGTCGCTAACCCTAGCAGCAGGAAACCAGAGCCCTGACATTGTCTGGGGCAGGACCTCTAACCTCTGAACTCTGAGCTAAATCACCTTCGTTCCCTGCACTGCGATGTTTGCAGCTGTAAATTGGGGGACGTGGTGCTGACCCCTGGTCGCTGTGACCATCAGTGGGAATGTTGTATATGACATGTTTTGCAAACAGTAGAGCCCTTGGCAGACATGCACCCAGGACTCGCCAGGATGCAGGGACGGGACCTCCTACAATGATACAAAAACAGCCAAGCCAATTTGTTCTCAAAGTATCAGACACTAGGGAATGGAGGACTGTGAACCCCAGAGACGGGGATGACCAAGGCTGAGCCTATAGCTGTGAGCAAGCATCAGGTTCAGAGAGGGAGTCCAGGCAGAGCTCTGGACCCCTGTGATGAGGAAACAGAACCCGGGGTGTGGGGGGACCAAGGAAAGAGCCCTACAGAGACAGAGCTCCTAAGAACTGCAGAGGCTCCCCCGGAGCATATAGAGGAACATTCTTTCTCATGCAAAGGAACCAGCCCAGGCCAGAGAAGAGCTCCCCCCACCCCAGAGATCCGAGGAGAGGGTTTCTGTGCTCCCGCAGGGCACAGTGGGCCCGCCCCAGCTGGCCAGAGGCATAAGGCTCAACAATAAAATCCAGCCTAAAAAGTGGACAAAAGGTAAAAACAGATACCTCACCCAAGAAGACACACGGATGGAGAAGGAACCCGGAAAAAATGCCGGTCAGCACCAGTCCTTACGGACATGCCGACTAAAAACTGCAACAAAACAAGAAAACCTGATGCCACCAAGTCTGGGGAGGACGTGGGGCAACAGGAACCCTGCTCGTTGCCGGTGGGCACACAGAATGGAGCGGCAGCTTTGGGAGAGGGTCTGATGGTTTCTTATCCAGTTAAACGGCTCTTGTTATGACCCTGCGTGACCCCCCTCTGAAAATCCCAGGTATGTACCCGATGAAGTGAAAAGTCATGTCCACAAAAATGTGAACAGAAATGCTTATGGGAGACTTGGGCATAATCACCCCAAATGGCAGTCCACCAAGGTCCGTGCAGGCATCATGTGGACAAATGGCCTGGCGTGTCCGGAGACGGGAGCACTGGTGAGCCGCGAAAGGGGCTCACGGCCCGCTTGTGCCACAATACCGACTCTCAGATGCACTTGGCTCAGTGAGAGGAGTCAGACCCAAAAGCCTCCAGGCGCTATGACTCCATTTATAGGACAATCTGGAAGGACAGAACTAGGGAACAAGCCACTGTGGGGACTGAGGGATGGCAGAGGGCTCGGCGGGCTTGGCGGGACGAGGCAGGCGGGCAGGGAGCTGTTCCAAACAGGACGGTGATGGTGGGAACCAGGCTCGTGGCATGGGCGACCCCTACGGAAGTGTGGGTCACCAAGAGTGAACTCGACGGCACCGCAGCAAGACAGAAGTGAGCGGCGTCAGGAGCCCCGGGACAGAAGGCAGCACGTGACAGGTGCGTCTGACCCATCACGGACGTGAGACGCCACCGCCCCCCCGAAGCAGCTCAGTGCAAGCCGCGATTTGGAGCGATGGTTGGATTCGATGCTGTAAGACCAGCAGTGAGGAGACGCACATAAACTCTGTGCTCTGGTGGTACCGGGCTGGACAGCAGCCGACGTGGGTAACGGGCAGGTTAGCAACAAGCAGGAGAGGAGGGCCAGAGTCACCCCGCAGGGCAGGCTCGGGGTCAGTGGGGTGCACGGGCTGGGGTTTACTTTCTGGTAGACACATGCAGGTGCGCGCAGGACTGGAGATGGAAAGGTAGGCGCACAGGGGTTGACGTGGGTGCCTGCGTCCCGGCACCGCCCCCTGGGAACCCCTGCCACGTGAGCACACCCAGGCCCGACCATGGTTTCTAAACACCACCGCCAACATCCGCAGATGGATCATTCCGGAGCCGGAGCAGAGAGCACGTGAGATGCGCCCGGGGCGTGTTGTGGTGCCAGGAAGTGAGTGCTCAAGGGAGCGGGAGACAGATGAGACGTGACCAACGGGCACCGACTGAGGACGGAGGCAAGCCCAGAAAGAGGTCCTGGGGCCGCAGATGAGCAGTCTGAGTAGGGAAGGAACCCGGGGTTGAAGCCAGGACAACAGCCCACGAATCAGAACCTGCGTAAATAAATGTTGGATAGATGAGTCAGCGGGGAAAGGGGACAGAGCCTCCTTACGGAAGGATTCCCGATACTAAAGGCAGAGGGAAGCTGAGAGTAGAAGATCTCCACTGAAACGTCACAGTGATGCTCCCATAGGCAAGAGGCGCAGATGGGCAATGAGGGCAGATGTTAAGAAGTTGGGTACTGGCAGGGCCTCAGAGCGATTGTCCCTGAACCCCGGAATGTGTGGGAACGGCTGCGGCTTCCTTACCTTGTCCACAATGCTCTGATGTGCTCGCCTCCAGCAGGCGGTGGAATCAAGCTCCCACACCAGCCGGCTGGGCTGCAGAGACCTCCAGGTCCACGCGGGGAGGACCCCGCCCAGACAGAGGAGGGGAGGGAGCAAATGCGGCAGCCCACGTGGCAGGCCACCCCGCCCCATATCCTGGCCCCGGACGCAGGAAGGGCGCTGGTGGGGAAGCGCTGGAACCCACACCCAGTCTGTAGTTGGGTGAGTAGAGGGAGTCCAACGTCAGCATGGTGGCTTTGAGAACTAGGCAGAAGGTGCGATGGCAGCCCCACGGCAGAGACCGGAAGTGATAGCCCTTGGGCCAAACCCCGCCGCTGTTTGCCATGGAGACCCTAACTGATAAATTTGTCCCACATCTGCTGTGGTGGACATCAAGGGACATCGGACCGTGTGGAGGCTGGGCACCGGGCTGTGCTGTCCATAAGCTTCTGGGCTCAGGCATGGGACAGAGGCCTCCAGGCCTTATCCAAGGCACACACCCCACACTCCAAGTCGGGGCTCTGGGGTGCCCCAGGGAAGGCGGGGAGGGTCTCTAGCCCAATCAGCACGGTCTGCATCCTTTCTAATAGCTTGAGGGGTGCCACTCGGGGGAACTCAATGAGATAGAGAATGTTCCGGGCTTGGTAGGGAGCCTGCTCAGTACAGTGTCACTCTTGGCTGCCCAGCCTTCCCTCCACTCTGAATGTGGATGAAGCTACTGTCCTCAGGACGGCCAGCAAGGCAGCCACGGATGTCTGGCTTCTGAACACCTTCCTTTGCGCCATCTCTCATCCCTCGCTCGTCTCCTGCAGCCGAGGCTGGACCCCCGAGCGACAGGATTCACAACGCAGGTACAGGGCAGACACGACTGGCAGGCTTGGTACGCTGGCCCCCACGGCTCATTACATCGTCACCAGTGAGGGCAAAGAATGTGGCCCACCCTCTCCCGGGAGTGAGGCTGGAGTCGGTAAACTGTCCCGAAGTGCTCTCAGCTAAGCACTGAGCTCCCAGAACCAGTTCCTCAGACCGACTTCGGTCCTCCTATCCCTAGGTGACTGCCTGGGAGGGCAGGTGTGGACCAGAAGTCAGTGGTTCCCATGGACCCAGCACAGGCACAGGACAGTGGCTTGCCTGCAGCTCTGGACTCCTACAGCCCCACGAGCCGCCTTTGTGTTCCGCTGCAGCAGGGACGCCAACCTCCACGGGTCCCCACAAGGGACCTCCTTTGAGGCGAGGAAGGGAGGCGGCCATAACCCATCGCTCCTGGCCGGGCAGGCAGCCGGCCCGGCGCCAGGGACAGGGGAATGTGCAGGCCTGGCTTCGCCCACTGGCTTCCCCACTTTTTACTGCCCTACCACAATCGCAAAAGGCATTTAAGACCCACTTTATGGAGAACCAAGGCTTAGGGTGACCAAATCAGGGGACACCCCAAAAGAGGGAATTCCAGACAAAACAGACTATGTGGCTCCTTTGAGAGTCACAGCAGATAGAGCTGATTCAAAGCTCTGAGAAGTCCTGCAACCAAGAATTCTTCCTTCTGCTTTAGCAAACATTCTAACTTGACTGGCCACAGAATTACTCTTTTTAGTAAGGTCAGGTGACACCCCACAGGACTCAATCTCCAGAACCACCACCCCCCCCCACCATCAATCCTGTTCCTCAGTTTGATGTCAAGTAACTAAACCAGAGAGCTGCCTGTTAATGCTCCATGAGCTGCTGGAAGACCCGGAGTTACGGATCCCTTCTTAAATTTATATCGTCATTTGGAAAATAAGAATCGATAGAGCAAGACATCGAGGACTTGCAAACTTCCAGGCCAGCAGAGCTCATCAGAGCAAATCTCCTCTTTGGTGTTGACACCCTTCCTCTCCCCAAGCCCCCCTTTCCTTGATGACACTGCAGGGACCAGTCTGACCCACCTGGTACCTCTCTAGCTGCTCCTGTAGGGACGTGAGTGTGAGTGTGAGTGTAACTGGTCCCTAAGCACACCAACACGAGTGTGTGATTGACTCTTCACAGAAAAGTACAGAGGGACACAGAATAAAAACAGACACCCTCCACCAGGACTCCCCCAGATATGTCCCCCGAGACAACCACTTCCAACCACATCGGGATGGGATGCTTTGGTGTTTTCATTTTCTAGATCATTTCATTGTTGATTGACTCCTGGGGACTTCTGAATCCAGCTCAGGGATGGAGAGAGCAGGAAAGCCATCACTCGCTTTTACAAAAGACAAATGCTGAAAAATGGTAATGGCCTTTGCTGGACACACCAGAGAAGGGACGTCACAAGAAAATCAAGTAACTAGAGATCTGGGAAAGGAGACGGCTGCGGGGAGAGACAGGACCCAAGATCAGCAGACACAATGTAAGCTGGCCAAAGGTTACTAGACTGTTGAGGACCGAGTGTGGGTTTCGCTGTAAGGGCGAGCCCCTGGGGGCTCTGAATGTAGAGAGTGTCATCCCTTCCCACAGAATTTCCCCCCCAAACCCCAACAGGTGCTTACAAGGAAGACCTGTGACCTTCCCGGAAAAGCTTTCCATGGTTCACCTGGAGGAAGAGAACATGGGTCACTCTGAAGGTCTGCTCAGATCCATCCATCCCATCACCCCATGGGGGAAGAAAAAGGCTTAATCTATGGGAGGAAGAGCCCCTCCCCCAAAGAAATTGGCACTGATGGAAACCATTGCCACTCTCAAACAATTAAAGAGGAAAACATTAAAATACAATCTCCAGCCCAGGGAGCAAGCAAGAACATATGCTCCAACCAGAATTACTAGGGAATGAGTAGGAGCCCACGGGCAGCCCACACCCCGGGGTCTGCAGTTGGAGCGCACGGAGGGCAGTCAGCCATGAAAACCCCAGAGCCAGCCCAGCTCCGACCCCACTCAGAGACCTTCCTGCTAATGCTCAGCAGAAGCAAAGGCAGGCTCACCTCCAAGCATAAACATATCTACCTCTGCATCTTCTGTCCTAAACCACGCGTCCACCTACCAACAGAACCTGTGAGCCACGCAAAAAGGCAGGACATGGTCCATCCCCAAGAGTCACAGCGACTCTCAGAACCAGACTCAGATATGACACAGAGGGCGGAACCCTCTGTCAAAGAAATTGAAATAACTATGATTAATGTGTTCAGGACCCTCATAGAAAAGGTGCACAACATGCAAACTCAGATGGGTGATTTCAGCAGACAGCAGGGAATTCTAATTGAAATGCCAGGAATGGAAAACTGTCTCAGAGGGGAAGAGTGCTTCTGATAGCCTCTTCAGTAGACTTGACCCAGCAGAGAAAAGAACCGGTGAACCTGAAAATGTATCTGTATCTACAGAAATTATCCAACTGGAAACACAAAGAGGAAAAAGAAGGTGGGGGAGGGGAAGGACAGAGCAGAGCACCCAGGAGCCATATAGGAAAACATCAAGTGGTCTAACACATGCATAATTGGAAGAGCGTGAGGGCACAGAGGGAGGGCAAGAAGAAGTATGTGGGACACAATGGCCCAGAAATATTTAATAGTGAAAGACACAAATCACAGACTGGAGAAGCTCGGAGGACATCAAGCAGAACAAACTACTCTTCTCCTCCCCCCAAATATTCAAACTTCTGGATACCAACCGCCAGAAAATCTTAAAGGCAGCATGGGTAGGGGAGAAAACGTGTCACCTGCAGCCGCAGGAAGGCACGAATCACAGCGACTTCTCATCACGTGAGGGAGAGGACCGCTGGAGACGCCTTCAAAGTGCTGAAGGAAGGCCTATCAACCCCCAGGTCTTTGGAGAAACCTTTCTGAAATGGCGTGCCTTTATGCAGTAATTAAGGGATTTCAAACCTTGCTTGAATATTTAATAATATTAACAGAGTATTGTTAATTTTTCACATGTGATATAGCTAATTTCTTAAGATTTTTAAATCATTATCCTTAATGGTTTGAAACTATTATCTTTTACGGACATAGTCTCAAATTGCATTGCAGATGTCACATGGTTTTTAGGAAGAATTGGCCAGGGTGTCGCTGAAGACGGGCCGAGAGCCGGGTCCTGCTAAGCTGGAGAGGATTGTTTGCACATTCCTTATGTGGCGCCCTTTTCATTGTAAACAGCTTTAGAATTTTCGATTATAAAAATGCATCAGGTTCATAAAACAAATGAACAAGGACTTGAGACTTTCACAGACAAACAAAACCTCGGGGGAATTCATTGCTGACAGACCTAGTCTCCATGAAGTCTGTGGAGATCTTTCAGGTGAGAGGCACAGATAAGTCAGAAACACGCATTTCCAGAAAGAAGCAAAGAGCATTGTTGGAAATGAAACTAATGAAGGTAAAATAAAATTCTTCTTTTCCTTTAGTTATAACTGATCTAAAGTAGAGGTAGGAAAACTTCTTAAAGGGACAGAGAGTAAATATATAGGGTTTGGGGACACCTGGTCTGTGATAATAGCCCAGCACCGTAAAGACGGACGCATGAAAGCAGGACTGAGGGAGGCCAAAGTCGCGGGAGTGCATTGAGAAGCCCTCGTTGGCAAAAACGGGCTGCAGACCCTCGTCCTAAAAGGGAGCAGCCTGAAGAAACAAAGTAACAATGTTCTGTGTGTTTGCAGAACATGTAAAAGTAGAGCACATGACAGGGGCAGGAAAGACGGGCAGAGGCGACTGGGAATATCTTGTCATCAGATCTTTACATCACGTGGAGAGTCACATCATTCATGTAAGGGTTGTATGCTCGAGGGTAGACTCAGATTTCTTAAAAATGTACATTGTCAGCCCTAGAGAAACCACTAGTATTTTCTAAAGAGAAATAAAGAATAAGCCAACAGAGAAGATGAAATACAATCATAAACTGTGCTCAATTAAATTCAGAAAAGGCAGAAAGAGAAGGGAAAACAAAGTAGAAGTGGAATGAACAGAAGAGAGCACGATGGCAGATTTGAGTCCAACCATTTGGTCACAGGTTTCCCTGTGAATAGTCTAAACAGGACAGTGAAAAAACAGAGAATCAGATTGGATCTTTAAAAAAGCAAAAATCAGCTTTATTTTGCCTACAAGAGGCCAAGTTCCAGTATTAAAATACAGATGCAGGAAAAGCAAAAGGATGGAGGAAGACACCATGCAGTCACTGATGGGAAGAAAGACGAAGTAGCTGAGCTTACACCGAAGAACATCCAGAAGGAGGACTACTATCAGAGCTAAAGAGGAAGACAACATAGTGACAAAGGGGCCAGTTCAAATATGTACGCGCCTAACAACACCCTCAAAATACATGAGGCAAAGTGGTGGAACTGGGAGGCGAAACCCACAATTCCAGGGAGAAATGGTGGCTCTTCTCTCCTCGTAATTGGTAGAACAGGCAGACAGAAAACCAGTGAGGATATATTGGGCCGAACAACACTATCGGGGCGGGGGGGGGGGATGACATTAATGGAACACTCTTCTCAAGGGCCCGTGGAACATTCACCAAGATAGACATATTCGGGGCCATAAAACAAACCCCCTGAAGATTTTAAAAGAATAGAAATCATAAAAATGGTCTAGCAGATCATAAAGGAAGGAAACTAGAAATCAAAGCCAGCAGGTTCTCACTGCCCTGCCGCAGAGTTGGCGCCAAGTCCCTGCGGAGAATCCGGATTCAGGGCCCGGGCTTTGAGCAAGAGTGGGTTAGCTGTTGTGCTGGCAGCCTGATGCGTGAGCCCCATGACAAGGGAGACCCTATATGTTTGGAGGTGACAGCTCTGAGATTTGTGGCCAGACACAGGAGGAGATGCAGGTCCCAGCAAAATCCAATCCAGGTGTGTACACCTGGGACCTCACCCAAGAAGCTTCACGAGCAAGTAGCCCAGAACTCGGGGCCCTGTCATCCTCCGTTCATTCGCATGGCTGCAGAGGGAATCCCAGAGGACCCTCTGAAGGAGGAGGGAGAGTCCAAACCTCAGTTCATGGCTAGTGTGTGGGTACAAGCTGCCCTCCACCCTCCTCCAGGTGACATCAAAAGATAGTGGAGAGGGAAGGCTACCCGCTGGGCTGAGCTCTGGGCCATGCACCTGCTCCTCCACACTGGGCCAAGGGAGTTGCCCTGAACTTGGAAGGCGCCCAGACCATGCGCAGGGAGCAGTGGTCTAGCTGGTGGGTCAGGAGTCCAAGCGACTAAACCTGGAAAGGGTGAGAGAGTCAGGTTCACGTGGACAGGCAAGTGGGAGAGGACGTGAAGCCTGAAGCTTGTGGTGTTGCACACCCTTGCCCACAGAGCGTGTCCGCAGTGGAGACGCCTGGAGCACAGCTGATCTGACCAGGCATAGTTAGCCAGCCTCAGCCACTGCCACCCCTACATTGACTTGAGGACATTTGAATGGATGCCCATGGAGGCTGAGAAGGAGGCACCCCATGAGCCAACAGCACAAGCTCCCACTTGCCCACGAGGCTGTCCTGCCCACACCCACCTGCCAGAATCGTACGGCTCATCCCTCGAGGGGACCAGATGGCCACGCAGCGGCAAATGGACCTCACTGGGTCCCAGATGGAAGGGCCTGCACATCATTTCACAAGCGGAGGTTCTGGGTATGGGCTGGGCTTCCTGCCTACCGGACCTCTGCCAGTGGCACGGAGGGTGCCCAAGCATTCGGCCCACTGGTTCGGCCCCCCTCACACCATCACATCAGGCCAGGAAGCCCACTTTCCAGCAGGGAGGTGGGGGCAGGCCCATGACCACAGGGACCTCTGGCCACATCCTACACTGACCGCCTGGAAGCCGCAAGTTGACAAAGCACGGGAGCCAGCTGTTGAGACGCTTCTCCAGGAGACGGGGTGCTGCCCCCACAACAGTGTAGTGTTTGGACTACATGTGAGACCCTAGCAATGCCCCTGGGCCCCAGGAAGACACCTGGGAACCGGGGAGCCAGCAGGACAGCCCATGCCCCACTCCCTGTGCCTCGCCAGGTGTTTGCACGTCTATCCCTACGGCTCCAGGCTCTGCGGACTTGGATGTCCTGGTGCCCGCAGGTGAGCACGGGAAGTGTCCCATGGAATTACAAACCGCGGCTGCCCTTGGGTACTTCAGGCTCCTCATGTCGGGGGAGGGCCAGGCAAGGCGGGGGTGGCCATCTTGGCAAGGCGACAGACCCCATCCATGGGGCATGGGAGGGCATGGATGTGGGATCAGGTGGGCCACTTCCCACCCGTGGGGCCTCCTTAGCCGTGGGCATCAATGGGCAGACCTAGCAACACCCTTTGAAATGTCACGGCGGCAGGCCCCGAACCCTGGTGAAGAAGGGCTAGGTCACCCCTCAAGGGCAGCACTTGAGGGGGCCACGTGGAGGCGGTCTGGGCTGGGGGGAGGCTCGGTACCAGCCGTGGCCCTGCGGTGCGCTCACATTGGTCCAGCAGCAAGAACCCGTGGGGCTGCTTATCTCCAACGTCACGGCCGCGGGTCATAGCGCCCGAGGACCCAGCCGGGGCCAGGACTCGGTGAACAAACACGTGGGGAAAGGAAAGGCTGAGGCTTGGCCCACGGTCGTGGAGGTGAAGCCGCAGACGGCCTCGACCTCCTGACTGAGAGAACTCGTCTCATCTCGTTTTCGGAGCACTAGGAAACCAGGTCGCCCCAGTCTGAGACCGAGTCCCGCCTTTGCCAGCTGTGTGACCTTGGGCCAGTTACTTCACTCTCTGTGCCTCTGTTTCCCTACCTAGAAGGCCTAGATGTTAACAACGCCTCTCTCCGGGTAAGGGATCGATCAAGGCGTCCGCATGTGGGACTCACAGGCCATGACAATAGGACACAATAAGCAGAGAATGTGGGAACCAATAATCATTTTTTGTCACTTCTCAGACCGGGAACCTCGGCCCAGGAGGCCCAGTGACCTCGCTGGAGCTACACAGTGGGCCAGGGGCCAAGCAGGCGGCTTCTGGGCCTGCGCCAGGGCCGCCCTCAGGCTTGGACGCCAAAGTGTTGCCTTCAAAGGTCACGGTCCCCAGGCATCTGGGTGCTTCCTGGTCCACCCTGGCCACAGAATCCCTGTGATTTCCCCAACACTCCTTGAGCCTGAAGCAGGAGAAGGTCTCAGAGCCGTCGTCGGGCAAACCCCAGGCCACTCTCGTCCCAGGCAGGAAACCCGGAGATTGATTTCCATGCTGTGTGGTCTGAGCCGCCCCTCAGTCGCGCCGAGGTCACGCACTCTGATTGGGATAAATTGTTTACGAGCATAAACAGACCAGGGACCTTCTTTCTGCAAAGCGGTGCACAAGGACTCCTCAAGCCCAGAACCTTGCCCTGCACGGACAAATGGGGTTTCCGGCACAGCCGGGACCCTGGCGCATGCTCCGGGGATGGAGACAGAGGGAGATGGCATTCGGGGTCAAATTCCCGCGCACGCCTCCCAGCTCCCAGGAGCTACAGGCCTGCCTGCAGAGTCTCCGATCTCTGTCTTTGTAACCGTGGGACCTGCTGGGTCCCGTGTATGAACGTCGACAAAATACAGTGCCCTTGAGCTTGGAAGGCCGTGCTCCTGTGAGTCCGTCTGGACGACTGCACCAGGGTCTGACGCATGACGGGCTGAGGCACCAGGGGAGAGGCTGGGTCCCCCACCGGCTGTAACCACGGTGGGGACGTAGGTGTGCAGGGGTTCACATCAGGCTGGGCGAAGGCTCCCCAGTGCCCTCCCTGGGGCGCCCCATGCACCCCTCTTCGTCCCCCCAACCCCAGCAAACCCCTGGGCCATCCCCGCTCCCTGCCGGAACTGTGGCCTTCCCGGCGTCATCACGGGTGAGTGGGAGGCAGCCCGACGCCCCGTGGGAGCCCCGCGTGGTCAGCTCTGCCCCAGGCCACGCCAGCGATGTGACCTCGCTGGCCTGAAACTCACCACGGTATTTGCACCGTAGCAATTGGCAAATGCTACAGATCAGAACTTTTTCCGCCCAGGCACCTGGTTATTAAACCTGACCAGCTCGGGGCTGCTTCCATCTGTGAACCCTCCTGGGAGTGACCCAGAGCAGAGACATCTCTCTCTTGAGCGACCCACGGGGCTGTGTGCAGGGAGGAGGCTGGGAGGAGCCCCCCACAGGGCCTCTGGTGCCCTCCAGGGAAGCCCGAGTCCCCGGAGTGCCCCTGCCAAACCACCAGCCACACCGGCACTCGGGCCCTGCCCCTTGCTTCCCTCAGCCTCCCCCGCTTGGAAGGCCCCGGTCCCTGACTGGCCCTGGCCATCCTTGCAAAACCTCCAGGAGCCATACCTTCCTGGAAGCCATCCCTGCCCCATCAGGGCTCGGCACAGCCCCCCAAGCAGGGCGGGGGCCCAGGAACTCCAGGGCCCCTGAGCTTGGGAACTGGCCCCTGCCTACAGCTGTAGGAGGCAGAAAGGGAAGCCACTGTACCAGTCCACAGCTCCTCGGGACTCTGTCCCTCTGGGAGGCTGCACAGACCTGAGACTTGAAGGCCAAGGTTGTTCCCAGGACCCTCCCCACCAGCCCTGCCAGCCCGGGGGGGGTACCTGGGCCATGGAGAGAGGCCTGGGACTCCGTGTGCAGAGCTCCAGACAGGAAGGTCCCTACACAGGAAGTTGGGGAAGTCAGACCTATTATTTGCAACAAAACTGAGGTTACCGTGAACAGGGCTCCAATGCTGTGGGCCCTTGAGCAGGTCTCTTAGCCTTTCTGCACTTGGTTCATGTTCTCCAGAGTCCTTGGGGACTGTCTTGAGGATCGAATGAAATAAGCCCCAAGCCCCCGCCCCCGACGTGGGAACAGAGCTCTTGCCGGTTCCCAGGGACGCAGAACCCAGACTTTGAAGTCATGGCTGGTGTTTGCTCCTGAACTCACTCACAGGCTTTGAGTTCTGATTGAAAGGCCCTTTGTGACAAGGCCACGGTGTCTCAGCTCTGGGGGAAGTGATGCACGGGAGGGCTTGTCCTCGCTTGGACCAGAGAGAGATGAGCAAGGCTGATGACATGGGGGCAGCTGAGATCGAAACAGGGCTGTCGCCTCAACAAGACCGAGCAAGACTCGGCATGGGGGCTCTAGACCCGCATCACAGCATCTGTGTGGCTGGGGCGGGGTCCTGAGAGGGGGCGGGGTCCTGAGAGGGGGCGGCCCCCAGCTCCGCACCCAGCCTTATTCTTGGATTTTCAGTCCCCGGAGGGGAGGGCCAAGCAGCGGGTCCTGGAGGGTGAAGTGGGACATGGGTGAGGACAGGGGACAGTCATACTTACGAGGACCTGCCGTGTCCCGGGTCCACACGTGCACTCCTGCCTGGCCCTCTGCAGGGGCCATGCCGGGCTCGGGAGGCGGAGTCCTCTGAGCAGAATCACGGAGCAAAGGGTTAGGGTGTGGGTTTGCCCCTGGGACGTCTGACCTGCTTTCCATCCAAAATACCGCGAGGACGGCTGGGGAAACGTCCAGGGAGGGGACGGGAATAGAGGGGGAGACGAGGCCACCAAAGGTC
This sequence comes from Mellivora capensis, assembly GCA_004024625.1. Taxonomy (NCBI): domain Eukaryota; kingdom Metazoa; phylum Chordata; class Mammalia; order Carnivora; family Mustelidae; genus Mellivora; species Mellivora capensis. The sequence continues at coordinate 41,525 of PISX010008577.1, forward strand.
ACCAAAGGTCACCCTCTGCCCCTCTCCTCTGAAGAGAGGGAGACACCTGGGTGGGTTCCCAAGAGGGGGAGAGATAAGCGGGACCTCATCCCTGCCCTTCTGCGGAGGGACACCCCTCCCAGCATGCAAACCTCCGCCTCCCCAGACCCTCCTGCTGTGGGTCGCCCACCCGCATCTCAGCCCGGCTCACCCTTCATGCTCCTACCCCTCCTGACTCAGGGCCTTTGCACCTGCTATGACCTCCACTCCATGAGCTTCGGGGGGCCAACTCCTAATCACCTCCAACTCTTGGTCCAGATATCCCCCAGGACCCTCCCCAGCCTAGACCAGGAGGTGTGCCGGTTGCCCTGAGAACACCTAGCACCACAGTCCCGACTCAGCAGTGGACTCGCGAGGCAGTAGGGTGGATACACATGCAGCCTCACCAGGACCAGCTGGGGGTCCCAGGGCTCCACCCCCAGCTGTGTGCCCTTGGGCCAGTGGCTGAGCCCCTCTGTGCTTGTCTCCTGGTGTGTGGGATGGATGACACGTGCATCCCGTGGGTTCGTGTGTGTAAAGGGCTCTGGGGCCCTGTGGGGGCTGTGGCCCCGCCCTCCATGGCTCCCTCCACTATGGGCCTCAAGCCCCAGAGGCAGGGTCAGGGTGGCCTCACCAGTGTCCTCAGAGCCCTGCATGGTGCATGCCATGAGGGAAGCCGGGATGCGTGTGGATAAGGAACACGGGCCTGGGGTGACAGAGTAGAGGCGTGGCGGCCCCAGTGCCCAGCCCCCTCCATCCCCCACCCCTCCTGGGCAGCCTCCAACGCCAACAGTACTTCCCAGCAAAGCCCACTGAAATTCCTCTTGCAACATGGAGCTGCGGTGTGAAATGGTTTACTGAAGTCTCCTTAGCCAAATGGATAAATCCTCTCATGTAAGGTTAACTCTTTCCAGCCCCGGCCCGTGCTCGTCCAAACGAGGCAGGCAAGCTGGGGCTCTGACCTAGTTTGAGCATCCGTCTTGCCTGAACCTGGCGGGCCACCGAGTTGGCAGGGGCTCCCGAGACACGCTGTCGTGTCCTCTGAGATGGCGTCCGTGTGCTCAGAGGGGGCAGGCAGGCCGAGCGACCTTGATGGGCAGCGTCTTCCCTCCTGCCCCAGATCTGCAGGGAGGACAGTCCCCGCACAAGGCCACAAAGGCCTCTTTGCTTTCTTCCTCCGCTTGTCTGTGCAGCGCAGGTGTGTGCTGATCAAAGGGCCTGGGGCCAAGGAAATGCAGGTGTTCAAGGCACAGGCTTGCTTTCTAGAAGCTCCTGATCTGATGGCGAAGAGACGCAAGTAAGCAAAAATGATGGTACTGGAAAAACCGAAGAGGAGCCATCTGAACACAGGGATGAAAGTTCATTCCTGTCCGAGGGTATCAGAGAATGCTTCCAACGTGTCGTTGTACATCAGCAGGGATTTGAAGGGTGGATAGGAGTTTTCCAGTTGGGACATACAGATGCTCAAGCAATGGAACTGTAGTGCAAAGGCTCAGGAGTAAACTCCCCTTGTTCTGCGCATCTGTGTAAGAACAACAAGCCGTGGGGCCCTGCACGTGGCCGGGGTTCTGGGGGGCAGGGCGGGCACCGAGCTGGAGGTACATACGAGGGCCAGACCCCGGAGTGCCTCACATGCCATGCAAAGGAGCTCAGCCTCTATTCCATGGGGCTGGGGAGGGGCTGAGGACTCAGGGCAGGGGCAGATGGGGAGTGGGTCCGAGCGGGGCAAGCAGGAAGGCAGGACGCTCCACAAGGAGGCAACTCACACAGTCAGGCCGAGGTTGCCGCACCCCTGCCCCAGCATGGGTCAGCTGGGCCACTGCCTCTGGCAGGAGGCAAGATGGGTAGACTGGAGGCCCGAGCCAGAGGATGCAGGCAGCTGCAGAGAGGGGCGAGAGGGGGAAGGGAGCCCTCCTTGCAGCCCCCCACCCAGGGAAGCAAAGTGGGAGCAGCAACAGTCCCCGTTCTGAGCACCGTGCTCTCGGGCCCCCTGTCCTCCAACCCTCACCCCGCTGCGATGAGGGTTCCATCGGGAGCCCTTGGGATGTCGGGGAGCGTCTGGAGAGGTGGAGTCTCAGTCCCTAGCCCTGGACTCCCACCCAGCTTGGTTCCCCTCTGCGCAGCCCTTCCTCCCCACTGCTTAGACTCCACTCAGGGCCACCGCCTCCAAGCAGCCCCCCACCTACTCAGGAGCCTCCCTTGAACTCCCCTCAGGGGCAGGAGGGTGATTCTGCGTCCCCGGACTCCAGCAGACAGTCAACTGGACTCAGATCCATACCCGTCCAGCATCTGCAGAGAACTTGGCAGAGTGAAAGGATGAGCCAGTCAGGGCAAAGTCCACAGTCCCCGGCCTCCAGAGAGGACCATCCACCCCCAGGCAAAGGGCTGCCCAACCCTGTCCTGAGCAGCCGAGACAGCTGAGTGACACCGATAGGTGGGACACCAGTCCTGCACCTCTGTGTCCCAGCACGGCCCCCTCCTCTCCTGTGCACCTCCCTCCACCCCTCAGCCAGGCACAGCCATCCTCACGTGGGGTTCAGGCAGGGCCTTCTCGGCTGGGCTCTACTTTGCTCTCGGCTCCGGGCTGTCCCCTCCCACACACAGGCTGTCATCCAGTGGGCTTAAGGTGGATTTTGTTGTTGTTGTTCGATTATGTTTTGGCAAAATGTGCATTGTGACTCGCGTCTGTGTTTTTAATTTTGGTGTAGAGCCTCATTTGGGGGCTCATCTTTTTCTCTCTGTGCTGAACCCCTGGGGCTCCTCCCACGCTCTCCTCCCACCTGCTGCCCAGCATGTGAGCACTGCCCCAGCGCCTCCCTTCCCCATGAAGGGCGCCCAGAGGACCTCCTAGCCCCATGTCGCACGCAAATGCTCGACACTCTTGCGCCCGCAGGGCAGATGGCTGGCCCTGCAGACCACAGCCCGCCCGCCAGCTGGGCCCCGTCCTCCTCCCCCTTCCTGGCACTCCAGGACAAGCCCTTGTCTACACAGAACTTTACTTTAAAAGCCCCCTCAGGCCTGCAGAAGGCTGGCAGTGCCCAGGCCAGGCTGGAGCTCCAGGGCGCTCGCCAGAGAAATGGTATCATCACTCCAAACCACAACCGCGGTGAGGAGCCCGGGCCAAGCCTCTCCAGGCCCCGGAGGGGCTGCCCATGCAACGAAGTAAGCAAGTGCGGGGAACACGCGCGCGTGCACACACACAGGGACCATCGCACGGGTACAAATGTGTCGGGTGCCTTTTCCCACCTGGAAGTCCACCCACCCTTCACCCATGTGGCCCGAGTCATCCCCCGAAGCCTTGCAGGACACCAGACGCCGGCCAGCGTGTCCACGTTGGTGCTGAGCTGTGACCCCGGCACCCAGGGCTGATTCCGGGAACACGGAACCCTGCGCCCGCAGGCTGGGCCGCCTCCTGCCTGTGTGTCCCTGAGCAGGTCCCTCACCCTGCCTGGGCCCCTGGGCCCCATCTCAGCCCCCAACCCCAACAGGGTGCGCTCAGAAAGGAAACCGCCCAAGTGCCCGTCACAGGATGGACAAAGAGCAGCAGGTCAGACAACAGAACCTGCAGCGCCTGAGCCCCGGGACACACGAGGGCACGGGAGCATCGCCCGCAGCCGCACATGCTGTGGCACGCACGGCGCACACGGGTCCTCCCTACAGCGCTGCCGAGGGCCGGCTGGGGAGAGAGCGGCCCCCGCGGGCTCTGGGGTGACGCGGGTGCTGCGGCCTCACTGCCCTGGCGCATGTCTCACGTGCTCGTCAAACTCGTCAAACTGCCGCTTGAAACGGCGCCTTCGACAGTCCGTAAATTACACCTCGATAAAGTCGACTTCACGGGGAGGAGGTGATCCCACATCCCATGGCTGGCCGAAGGGGCTGGAGCTGTCCCATCCCTCCTAGTCAGGCCTCCGGAGCCGCCGCCAACACCCACGGTCCTTCCGGGACGATGGTGCTCTGTCCCCGCCAGCCCGGGGGGGCTCGCCGGTGCGAGCTGGTGCCGGGCCTCTGCGCTGCGAGGACTGTGCTCCCACGGGAGGAGTGAGACGCCAAGCCTGGCATCACTGTAAAGTGCACAGCACCGTGACACACACGCATCACAGCTGCACTGAGTCTGCGGGAGGCAGACAGACAGACAGAGAAGTGGGAAGGACAGAGGGAGAGACAGAAGGCACCGAGGCAGGGGGAGGAAGGGAGGGAGAGAGGACAGGAGAGGCAGAGCAGGAGGGGGAGGGCCACCGGGGCACCATTCACAAGCCTAGACGAGGAAGCGGAGTGTGCGCAGACGGATGGACGGACCGATGCACGAGGAAGACACAGAAAGGAGCGTTGTTCATCCTTGAAGAGGAAGAAAATCCTGCCATTTGCGACAGCACCGATGGGCCTGCAGGAGCCGCGTAAGTCAGAGACACACACGCGGATCCCCCCCTTCGGGGCCAAGGACAGACGAGCCCCAGCCGCAGGGGCGGCCACGGGCGCGGGACTGCGGTGACCGGGAGGCGCTGGTCAAGGGCACGGATTCCGGGACCTGGCGAGCCGCGTGGTGGCTGACCCGAACGGGACTGCTCCAGGAGCCCGGACCTGGGGGGAGGCAACCCCGAAGTGCTCTCTCCACAGCCGCAGCGGAAGGGAAGAGACCAGTCAGCCCGCAGGGGACAGACGTGCCCCTCAGCAGGACCGTTGGGTTCTTGCGCAGTATCATGCATGTAACAAACCGCCACGGTGGGCAATTTAAATACATCATGTTTGTATTTGTCAGCTGTGCCCCCGTATAGCCGGGCAGGAGGGGCGCGGGGAGCAAGGACAGGGCGTGCGGGCAGGGAGGACAAGCGGGAGGAAAGCACCAGCTGAGGGCAGGGGCGCGGGGGCGCGGGGCGGCCGGGGGGGGGGCCCCTCGGGAGGGCAGGTGGGGAGGACGGCCCTGCCCCGCACGACCTCTGCCGGTAAGCGGCACAGTTAATGAGGCGCTAATTGGTTCTTGAGCGATAGTTACGGTCTTCAGGGATCTGTGTAATCACACGCGTCTTACTCGGTGGCAAGGCTGTTTGCTTTTTTAATAATTAAGTGACACTTGATGATTCAGGAATAACCAGAAGCCTTCCCTTGAGTCACGTGGCTTGGAGGCCCTCCAGCCATTAGCATCCCCCAGCTTAGGGGCCCTGCTTGGGGGCCCAGGCAGGGAGACATCGGCTGTGTCGTGGGGCCTAGTGGTGAGGTCACAGGATGTCGGAGAAGAAATCGACCCGCGAGACCCACCCACCCCACATCCTACAGGCGAGCTCAGAAAGGCCCCAAGACGCAGGACAAGTTCGGGGGGTTCCGGAGTCCCGGCCCAGGCTGCTGGAGCAGGGCCAGGCCTCCACCCCCAACCCACGTCAGACCCACTCGTTCTGGGTCCATCATCACAAGGGGACACCGGGGCACGAGGAGAAGAGGTGGCTTTGCCTGCAGTGACCAGGCTGGGAAGGGCAGTGCCCGGCCTCATAGCCTCCCCTCACCGCCGCACAGGGACATGGCTGACGGCCCCCAGATGAGGTCCCAGTGCTTGGCAAAGCTGGGGTGGGGGTGGCTACTGGCATCACCCTGGTGAATTTTTAATATCTTAGCTTTTATTAACTGTTCAAATGTGCTTGGTACAAAATTCAGAAGATACAAAAGTCCATGGTGAAAATGGAGTGTCCCGACCCACTGCCACAGCCTGGATTCCAGGACCCACATCCCAAACGCCATCCCCTCTGCTACCTGCCAGTGGATGGAGCCCCTTCCCCTTCTCCACACTTGCTTTTGGAACACAGCCCACTGAGTCCCAGCTCACGCTCGGCCATGCCCTCTCGCTGTGGGGCGACCTTCGGCACAAAAGGCAGACGGGACTCGCACGCAGGGGTGCACGCTGGAGTGGTGCTGGGGCCTGAGCCATCCCCTGGGGACCAGGAAGGGACTGAGACCTGCCCCCCAAATGCAGGCAGCAGGCACATCGACCACAGGGTGCTCAGGGCACAACCAGCAAGGGGAGGGTGTGGGAGATGGGGCGGGAGAGGGCGTCTCGGAGTCTCCGGAGATGCGGCAGCTTGGAGAGCACCCAGCGCTTGGGAAATGTCCAGGGGCGTCTGGGGTTCTTATTTAAAGTCCCCACACATCATCCCAACCCAGGCACTCACTCGGCGGTCCAGCGTGGGGGCTGCGTGCCAGGATGTCTCAGATCTCAGAGCCTGGCGCTGCTGCAGGGGCTCGGGGAGACCCGACTGGGCCTGGAGCATCCTCAGCGTCTCCATCTGCACAATGGGGCCACGGGGATGCTGCACGGGCTCAGCAGGTGGCAGTGTCCAGCAGACCTCAAGAAATACACCGTCTCACTGAAGACTCATTTCTATACCCACGGTTTTCCTGCAAGAAGCCTCCACGGGCTGGGGGCCCAGCTGGGCATGACTATGGGGGCTGGCTGCTGGCCACAGGCCATGCCCGTGCCCGGGGCTGCACAGACCCAGCCCCTGGGTGAGTGAGCTCTGGGTTCTGGAGTTGACAGGGTCCAAGCACCCATCCTGGGGGATGCTGAGAAGTGCGAGGGAGAGACGCAGGGACGCCGCGGCGGCTGGGACACAAGTCTGGCTCTAAGTGGGCTCCGCCCCGGCCCTGCTGACCAGCCCCCCGTGCGCCTCAGAGATCGCCGTTCAGGGAGACCAAGGGCTTCTCAGCCTTAGACCTCTCTCCCCGGTGGCCCAGGAGCCAGGAAGAGCACCAGAGCAGCACTGATGGACGCAGCTCGCCCGGGCACAGGCCTTCCTGTCACCGTGGCCAGGTCTCAGGGCAGGAACAGCTGCTCCCTCCCCAGCTGTAGGCCCTGCGGACACACAGGAAGAAGAGCCAAGGCCGGCACCCGCCTGCCTCCTTGGAGATCGACGCAGTTCCAGTCAGAGTTCTTGTTTGGACAAGAGACAAGCCGGAGGAAGGCCCTAAACCTGGGTCCCCGGGGAGCGAGGGGAGAGGAGGTCGGGCCGGGGAGTCTGCCCCCCGAGCCCCCGCGTGCAGGGAGCGCTGAGCAGGGGTGCGTGCAGACCACTCCCACAGGTACAAGAAGGAAGCACGGCCTTCGGGCTATTGTCCCGCGTTTCGTAAACCCAGGGGCAGCCCCACCATGCTGGGTGGAATAACATGCCAGGGGAGAAGAGAAATCCAGGCTATCAGGCCCTGAGGGCCAACCCTGGGTAGTCCCGAAAAGGGAACGGGTCTGGGCTCTGCAGGGGCTGCAGCCTGTCCCCCCATGACCAGACCATGTGTCCGAGCACTACAGAGCCAGGTGTGCCTCTAGGAAAAGGTGTGGGTCCAGGATGAGCCCAGAGCCTCCTCCCTGTCCGCCCGGACTCGGGCCGAGGAACAGCACACAGGACGGCGGATGATAGAGTGACCCCCTGGGAATGGAACCTCCCAACCCAGAGCACCACACCGGAAAGACACGGTGTCCCTGTGAAGGGAAGGCTGGGCCCCTTCCCCTGCTGCCCTGCACACAGGCGTGGCCCCCATCTTCCCCGCTGCGGGGGGCCCGGAGCGCCCAAAGTCCCCAGCCCGGCCCTGGTTCCAAGGAGACCCGTGTGCCACGCACCAATCTTGGCTGCCAGGACACAACGCTCCGCATGCCGTGGCCACAGCGAGACCAGCCCATCCAAGCCCACACCGCCCGTCATTGGGCACCGCGACACCGCAGTGAGGAGGTCACCGTGTCAGGACCGGGGTCCTTCTGAGGGCTCGGGGCCCATCGGTGACCTGGCTGGTGCATAGGCTAGAGAGTTTCCAGAATCTGCAAAAGACCAGGCAATGGTTTTGGGGAAGCCACCGTTGTTTCTGACGAAGGCTCGGTGTCTCTAAGAAGGGGAGGTAACCCGCCGAGGACACAGCCCCGAGGCCAGGTGTGCTGCTCTGAGGACTCGGGGTTGACACTCCAGGAGAAACTGTCTGAGCAGGAGATGCGAGCAGAGCCCGGGACAAGACCCAGCCCCACACCTGTGCCCCTCACGCCGGGCCTCGGCGCCCCCCGCCACAAGGCCGGGCCCGTCGTGAGTCCCGTAATGATCCGCTCGCCCTCCTTCACACGCACATCCTCAGGCCCGTCTCTGCTCTGCGCCAGAGGACGGGGCTGGCTGCGATTAATCCCATCATGGGATCAGAGGGCTGTCCCTGGGGCATGAGATCTAAGCGTTGCAGATTGGTATCCATCTCCCTGCCAGAGACCAGGAAGCCAAGTTCAGCCCGTCCTCCCGGCACCAGCCGTCTGTGACCCACAAGCTCCCGGCTGGGGGCGGGGCTGCAGGTGGGCCCTCCATGTGTCCCTTGTCCTTGTGCCTCACCCTCACTGGCAGAGCCCCAGGACCATCTCCTGGGGGGCAGCTAAGAAGCCTGTAGCCAAGCTGGGGGGCAGCAGGGAGGGTCAGGCCAGGAGTAGTAGGATCGTGGCTGTTGGCATCCCAGCCGCCAGGGCACGGCCCACCCTGCACAGCAGCGGCCCCAGCTCCAGGCCGCGAGAACACGGCCCCAGGCAGAGTGGCCTCATGCTTTGAGTCAACAGTCAACTGATTTTGCAACGCCCTTTGCCTGGTGCTGTGTGAGACACGGGGACCGCATGCTGTTGGGGAGCCCGGGCCCCGCAGCCTGACCGTGGACAGGTCAGAGCCCTTGGACGTCCACTTCCTCCCCTGGACCCGAGGATAAGCCCAGGTCTGGGGTGTCACCGGGGTGCGGTGAAGATCGTTAATTATGAGACAGGCCAGTGACACAGAAACGGGGCAGACGAGAAGGGCAGTATCGGGAGAGGGAGCAAGGCTCCCCGCGAAGCCTGGCGTGTGCCTGTCGGTGTAGGTCAGAGCCGCGCTGCTGGCGGACCTGGCGGGACACAGGCCCGGTACTCAGTCTCTGCTTCGCCCCAGTTTTGGGCAGGGCACTTGCCCCCAGCAATAACCTGGCTGGTCCCTGTGTGGCCAAGAGTGCCGCGTGACCTTGCTAGGGTCCTCCAATTGGGAACGCAGGTGACGTGGCCACTTCCGGGTCATGGCCGTGGACGAGGCATGCCTGCCCTTCTCACAGGCTGCAGGGCCGTGAGCTGCGGGGCGGCCCAAGCAGGGGCCCTGCCCTTCTGCCCTGTCATGCCTGCCGTCATCCACATGCTGAAGCCACTCAAAATTCGAGTCATCCACTGCATCCAGAGGAACCCACGACCCAACACACACATGGGCTGATGACATTTTTCCCACAGAATTGCAGAACCCAACCACGCTCTGCAAATGTCGTCCAGCCCCTGCTGCCGCCATCTTACTCTATAAACACGGGCCCCGCGGGGCCCACGTTTGGCACAGCCTTGGTATATGCACTGTCAGTGTCTTCCAGGGCCCAAAGCAACTGTGTGGCACAGCCCTGCAACCCCAGGCGACCCGTGGAGGCCAGGCCCTGCAGATCCCAGGGGAAGGGAGAGAAGGCCAAGCCCTTCAGACCCCAGGTGACCCCTGGAGAAGGCCAGGCCCTGCAGATCCCAGGGGATGAGGGAGATGGCCACTGTCCACCTGTAACCTGATCCGCTCAAGGCCAAGTGGGTGCGAGTCTCACCTCTCATACACACGAGACCTTTGCTCATCTACGGATCATTCCAGACCGGACGGTCTCTCGTGCCCCATATTCTGAGATTCTATTACCCTTAGGAAAAGACGTCCGGCTTCTTTCTCCTGCTCAGTGCACCCAAGCTTAGCAAACCAGTTGGCTTTGGTTAAGTTTGTCGTGTTTGTCTTCAGTATGCATGGACTCTGGGAGCAGACGGCCTGGGCTGCGTGACCTCGGGCAGGTTCTGTAACTTCTCTGTGCCCACGCGAGAGCTGGGAGTGCAGTCGGCTTGGTCTCCGAGTATGGTCAGGAGGGCAAGCCAGCGGGTTTGCTGCTCTGTCACCAGCAGGAACAGAAGCCACGGCAGCCGTCTCTCACACAGTAACTGTCCCAAAGGTCAAGGCTCCCTGCTGGGTGATGAAGGCTGTGCGGGTGAACCAGACATCGATCTTGCAGAACATGAACCCTCGGGAAATTGGGGAACAAAATAAACATGAGAAAGGCCAGATCCGCACACACACCATGGACAGCGAGACGCCACGGACGCTCGGAGGACAGGGGATCGGCATTGGCTCCGATTACTAGGGGTACGTCCGGCAATGTACTGACCGTGACTTTGTGCTAAGAAGGACACAGAGCTCTTGGACACTTGAGGCTCTTGCAAGCAAGTCTGCCTGGCAGTGACGGTGTTTTCCTTTGCTGACGCCCACCAGCGGCTGCGCTCCAGCCGCCAGAGGACTGCAGACCCAGCTGGATGAGGGCAAGGACCCTGGTCCTCATACACGCAGGCCCAGAGGCTTATAGACAGAACTGGGTCGTGGAGAACACTTGGGTTGGTTTCCTGCTTTGCTTGTCTCCATCCCCCTCCCCTGGGCCGGGCGGTGAACGGAGTCCGAGGCCCCAGTGAGATACGAGTCATCTCTTCCCACTTAGGTGTAGGCGGACATAGCTGTAAGGGTCCGTGCAGGGAGCAGAGAGAACAGACCAGGGTCTTTGGCTCGATGACCTTGTTCTCCTGTGATGCGCAGCAAGTGACAGGCAGGGGACGGCCAGCACGTGCTTCGCAGCAGGAGGTCCCACGGCTGTCTGTCCCACGACCTCGGGCAGAGAGCCGTCCGCTGTGGTCCAGGCCCACTGTGGCCCTAGACCAGAGAAAAGCTACAACAAGGGGAACCAGGGCCAGGGGACATGCCTATGGACAGTTTCACGCCCACAGCTCCACCAAGAGCTCAGTGGGCAGCCTCTTGTGGCCCCGGCTTTCTGCAGCCCTCCTGCCCTTGACGGTGCAGGAAGCCCAGAAGTTCCTACGAGGCCTACCTGAAGGCTCTCAGAGTCCAGGGCCTCATGATCGGGAGGCCATGGCTCGGGTCCGAGTCCTGGAGGGACATCCATGCTCTCCAGGGATGGGTCTTCTGGAGTCTCTGGAGGGACCTGCGAGGGGCTTCTGGTTCTGAGATGACCCAGGCAAGGCCATGCAGGTTGGGCTTAAAGTCTCACCAAAGCCATGACACTGGTCCCCCCCTTAACCCCCCTTGGAGGCCAGCCAGAGCCCTGGTAGGAACTGGGAGGACACCGAGCCCACCGTCCAGGGATCTGCCGCGTGTGGCTCAGCGCAGGGTGGGGAGGCTAAAGACATCTGGCTGAATCTTTGCGTTTCCCCCCTTCGACCAGTTGGCTGAGCACCTCTCCACTCCTTCCGGAGCCAATAAAACCAAATCAGGCCACCGCTCCCGCAGCCCGGGCATATGCTGGTTGTCTCTGGGGCAGGGATTCTCACCCTTCCGTGGATAGGTGCTGGCTTACCCTCAGACCGCAGGCTGCCCACAGGGCAGGGGCCCCGTGCCTCCCATCCCTGGGAAGCCTGTGGTTTCCCTGGAGACCAGAGGCTCCCTGGGAAAAGAATCCGGCCTTCTTTGCCTTTGACCTCCCGCCGGGGGACCACGTGGCATTGGGAGCTTGTCTCCCACATCTGACCATCAGATCAGGGGCTCCGTCTCTGCCATCTGACCATCAGATCAGGGGCTCCATCTCTGCCATCTGACCATCAGATCAGGGGTTCTGTCTCCACCATCTGACCAGCATAACAGAGGCCATCTGCCCCATCAGCTTGAACGATGGCCCCAGGCTGGGCCCGTGTCTGCCTCCTGTAGACGCATCCCTGCTCCCCAGCATGGACGCCCAGTGTCTGCCTGGAGAGGGCGGCCGGTGGACAGATGGGGGCCGGTGCATAGTGGACTGGCCCCGGTCACTCCGCCAGCCGGCCGGGCTCGAGACAGCTGATGTCGGAGGACTCACCTGAACAAATGCGTGACCCTCGCAGCTGAGCAAACAGGAGGAGACAGTGATGTTTCTTTTTCCAAGAAGAAGACATCACTCACAAGATGAGCCGAGAAATCGCATCGTTTGTTTTAGCCTCAGTGCGACGGAAAGTAAGTCCATTTCTCACCAGAGATGCCCCGAGAAAAACAAAGCCAGGAGACAGATGGCCATTTGTCTCGCAGGAGGCCATTCCGGGTCCCCCTGAAGGTGTGGAGTCCCTGTCCCGTCCTCTCCAGGCCCCGGGGCTGTCACCGAGCCCCGAGCCCCGCGGGCAGTGCTCAGGAAGATGACCTGCCCCACTGAAGATGTGACCTCGAGTCTGCAACGTCACCTCTTGGGGATCACAGAGCAGGAACGGCCGGGGGTGTCGTCACACCATGTGCAGACCCCCGGCTGCAGCTTCAGGGCCTCCCGCCATCGGCCTGTGCTGTCCCCAGAGTGTGACACACACACGTCCCCTGGCACTTGGCAGAGCTCTTCACACCGTCCCTCCGACAACCAGGGCCGAGGGACCCCAGGACGCCCGGAGGCCACTCAGCCTTGGAGGGCACTGGGCACCTGGGTCCCCGTGCCCCAAGGTCATCAGTCCCCCGGAAGTTCCTCCTCGCCCCACCGTCCCCGGGAGCCGTGGCCTCCCCCAGATTTGGAGGATGAGCCCGGCAGGTGTGTCCCCATCTCCTCGCCCCATCCCTTCAGCGGGATAAAGACATTACAGTATCGATTCCCGCGACGCCGCGGCTTCCGGCCCATTCATCACTGCAGGGGCAGGGACAGATGCAATTACCTGGTCATCGGTTGTCCTCAGCCGCCGGCTTCAGGCAGAAGCTCACGCCCCTGACGCCAGGAGCCATAGGAGAAGGGCGGGGGCTCGCCGCTGTGCCACACGCTCCCCAGACACACTCCGCAGGACCCCAAGCACAGGCTGGAGCGCCCAGGGAAGGTGGGGAGGCCCAGGGGGGCTCGCACAGATGGGGAGCCCCCCCCATCGGGCGTCAGGCCTGAGGCCAAAGTGGGTTCCAACCACGCGGTCAATGTCCGCCCAGGGCAGGGTGAGCCTGTCTGGGCCGCAGCTGATGGCTTGCTCAGGCGACGGGAGACTGAGGACAGAGGCGGCCTCCAGCCCAGCAGAGAACCTGCTCATCCCCGCTGCCCGCGGCTGACCCTCTGCTGGGGTACTGCTCCCCCCACCCCCAGTGCCTGATCCCCTCTGTCTTCAAACCCCGGCCAAAATGGCATCCCCCGAGGCCTTTCCTGACCACAGGCCTCCTGGGTCCTCAGGCCCCTGGCACCTGATGTGGGCTTCTGGGAGTTTACTGGTCAGGAATGGCTCCTGACGGTCCAACTCCCTTGCACTGACATCCGTGGGGCAGGGTCCACCTTCCCTCCCAGCGCCTGTCCTTGTGTCTCATATAGATAGCACCATGGACCCCACGGGGACCCAGGGAACAGACAGACCCACGCCTGTGCCGCGGCTCTGCCCTGTTGGGAAGTTAATTGTCGCGTGACGCATGGAGGCAAGCTGGGCAGGGACGCAGGACCATCCCCTGATGCCTCCCATCTCGCGACTCTGCAGTCCACTCGTCCGTGACCAGCTGGAGGAGGGGACCGCCTGGCCCCACAGGATACCCATGTCCCCCACTCACTCCACTGTCTGGGACACGGTTGTCCGGCCACTCCCTGACAGCGGGGCAGGCCGGCGGACACGGACAGTCCCATGCCCAGGAGAGGGAACAGGTTTTGGGGATGGGTGGTGGTCCAGCCGCGAGGGTGGCTTTTGCTGGCTGTGTTCGGCTGGGCCTAGGGAGAAAGAAAGAAGTGGGCTCGCACAGACCAAGGCCTCAGGAGTCAGGGCGCTGGGAGTGAGGCTCCTCGGAAGCGCACTCTTTCCCATGGTCCCCATGGCGCACTGTCCAGGAGCTCAGTGAGGCGCGGGAGGATGGGGACCCACACTTCATCTCGGAAGGCCACACAGTGTAAACTCCCCGCCCTACTGCTTCCTGCTTCCTCCCAGCCCCTGCATGCTCCCAGCGCCCCCTGCTGCCCGCCGGTGTCACTGCTGCTCTGCAGCTGGAGGAGCCGTGGGGCTGGGCCGAGGGGTCCTCTCCAGCAATCCCCTGCAAGGCACCGGAAGGAGTCGCGTCGTCCAGTCCAGAGCCGGGCGAAGAGGACGGAGGAGCGTGATCAATCGTTTCCCATTAAAACGGAAATAACACCAACATCCCCCGCTGCTGCTGAGCCTTGTGTAACCCGGGACGGGAAGGACGCAGCTGCCGATCCTCGGCTCCCAGCGGGCCGGGCGCCAGGCTCCGTCCGTCCTTCAGCCGAGCGTCCCTCGTGCTCACCCCACGGGCGCCCGTCCTGGGCCAGGCCCACCCTGGAGCCCGCTTCCAGAGCACAGCCTCTCCCTCTGGAGCGGCCAGCGGGTTCACACCCCAGCCGCAGCGCCCGCACCCCCAGCCTGGGCTTAATCCCCTTCGTAGTCTACACACCCCCAACCAGGAACCCCACAGTGTGTGCACCCAGCTGGGAGCCCAAGTCTCTGCTTTTGAAGCTCCCACTGTCCCGTGACCTGGGGTGGGTGGGTCAGGGCCCCGGGGCCCCCTCAGCCCCTCACCACGCAGGTCGTACGTGGAGGCCCCCAGGCTTCGGGTGCACACAGCAGGTGCAGACGCAATGCACACACACAAGCTCTCCCTCCTGAGCTTGGATGGGTTCGTTACCCACCAGCGTTTCTGCGAGGGGGATGGACGCTGTCAGCTCCCAGCGGGCAGCTCCTCCGTGGCCGCCCGAGCTGAGGCCCCTCGGGCTTCCACGCTGCTGTCACCCATTCCGACGACGGCCCTGCCATCCCCCAACCACCGCCAGAGGTGAGCAGGTTCCCACCCAGCTCCCCGATGAGAATTCGGGACTCAAAGATAAGGCAGGCGGCTCCACACAGCAGGTGCACAGCTCGAACCCAGGACGCTGGTCGCTACGCTCGGAGGCTGCAGACACCCCTCCCCCCGCTGCTCCATGGGGGCCGACATGGGCAGAGAAGGAAAGAAATGGGAGCAAGAGAAGGGGACCCGGGGCTTTGAGGGGCCTCATCCTCTGCAGCCCAGCGTGGGGATGCCCTGGGCTGTGTCGGTCCCCCACCCGTGGCCCTGACCCAGGTGACATGGTGACACCCACCCAAGGGGTCCCGGGGGCAGGGGGCTGGCCTCACAGTCTCCCGGCCCCGTGGTTAGTGCGTGCTGGGCACACGCTCGGGAAGTTCTGACAAAGAAGGAGGGACGTGCCTCAGGCCCTTGAGCACAGCCCAGCTGGACAGAAACCGTGGCAAAGAGACCAGAGTGAGGCCCAGAGGTGATGCCAGCAGCTCCCGCGCTGACAGACCGGGAACAAGTGTCCCTGAGACGCCCCCGAGTCTCCCCTGTGAGCCAGTCCAAGCCGTCCCGAGCCACAGCCCATGGCAGTGTCTGCACAGACAGGACCTGCCTCCCTGCCTGCCCTCCAGGGGTCCCACGTGTCCCACTACCTCGAACCTCCCAGCCACGGATGTGCCGTGAGCGTCAGGGCCCCCACTGTCCGCCAAGGACACTCGGGCTCCTCCAACAAGTACAGGGACCAGCTGAAAGTCACAGGGCCGGCCCGGGGCTCTGGGTCTGGTGGGTCAGGCCGTCAGAGGGCCGCAGAGAAGACCTGACAAGCCCACCCTGGACCGGGCACACGGGGACATTGGCCATGTCTGTCAGCAACTTGGCTGCGAGGAGAAGGGCCTGGACCCCCCGGGAGAGGGGTCAGGTGTCTCATCTCAGCCTGCGAAGGACACCAGTTCGATCGGGCAGAGTCCTATAACCGACTTAGAATGGATCCGGGTGTAAACAGAAGACCCGGAGCCCGTCCCGGCACACGGCGGGGCCCCGTCCCCAGGGTCACGCAGATGGACCTTGTCACATGGACACTGCTCGCTCAGACTCCTCGTGCGGGACGCAGGGACACGGCTGCACACGGTCGCCTGTGCTCTGTTTCTGCCCCCATCCCCGCGGCTGTCTGCCGTGTGATCTACCTGTCTGTCTCCTTTCTGTCTGTCTGTCTGTGCCCTCGCGTCCGCCTGCATATCCTACAGTGTTTGTGCTTTCCCAGTAAAACTTCAAGGGGAGGAGAGTCGATTCTTTATTAACTGCCAAGGCCTTTGGACCCATCGATTTTGTTTCTGGTTCCCCCTTGGATCCGGTGCCTGGATTCTGGTTTGATCGCATTAAGTCTCCTGAATAATTAATTTGGTAATTTAACCTGAGCCGCAGGAGCCAATCTCACCTTCTGCTGAGGGGGTGGGAGTGGAGACCTCCCCGGAGGCAGTTTTCCCCAGTCCCTGCGCTCACCCAGCACCGCGGAGAAGGGCGCGAAACTCCCAGTGTCCCGCATAGCCCCTTTACCAAAGGCAGGGGAAGGTCACCAAGACTGCGGCCCCCAGAATTTCAGGGGCCTGTCGCGGTGATTAGAAAGAGTCACCCCACCATCCGGGGTGTGGTCTGGCCGGGTCCCCTCTGCTGCCGCACACTGCCACCCCACGGGATGCTCGGGTCGCCCTCCGCAGCCTGCTCTTTGAGCCGTGCCCCTGCCCCTGGGTTTGGGGGGGGAGCGGCGTCACGTCGGGGAGACAGAGCCGCCAACAGAACTAAAATTCAGGAGGTTGGAGCGAGGAAGCGTCGGGAGAAACCGTCCAGGACACAACGGGGAGAGTGGGGAGAATCTCTCCTGACCCCGAGCCCGTGCCGTCTGGCCCCGAGGTGCTTGTTGCCGTCCCACGTGTGTTGAGACACAGGCCAGGGCTCCCAGGGGACCCGCTCTGGCCGTCAGTGTCGCCAGCAGGCAAATCATGGTCTGAGCCAGCGTCTCTCTACCTGGGGCCAACAGTGGTCACAGCGACCCGGCGGAGGTCTGCGGACCTGTAGGCCTCACAGCCAGAGGGAAGGTGCCCTGGGGACACGTGCAGGGAGCCTGGGGACCCTGACCCCATCTGCAGTGCCTGGCACGGCCCAGCATAGTGGCCAAGGGTGGGGGACTGTACCCAAGAGTCCGCACAGGGGGAGGCAGGGGTGGAAGCAGGGGTGGAACGGAGCTGGGAATGGGCCACTGCCGAGCTGAGCCGGCGACCATGCCACGCACAGTGCCTCACGGGTGTTCCTGGCTGCGCCTGGCACCTCGGGGATGGGCCGCCTGCTCGCACCTCCGTGGCCCCACAGACTGAGCGCCCACACACCTGCTGTTACCTCGGACCCAGAGCAGAGGCTCATGACGGGTGAACGGCCATGGTTCCAGTAAGACGCACAGAGCGGGGAGAGAGGGAGGCTGTGGCCAGCCTGGGACCCCTCTGCCCCTCTGTCCTCCTGACGACGGCGGGCTGGACGGGGGCTGGGAGCACCCCTCACCCCGAGCGTCCACGGCCTTGCAGACAAGGACGCAAGCCTGACGACGGGTGGTGGGCAGGAGAGTGCGCGGGCTGGGTGGGGGCTGTGCTCCTGGCCCTCGGGGAGCGGTCGGGAGAGCCCTGTGAGGCTAGGGCTTGTAGCCCGTGTGCTCATTTCCCAAGGCCTCCCAAGTACCACAAACCAGCGGCTTCCCATATAAATCAATTCTCCCCAGCGCTGGAGGCACAAGTCTCAAGTCAGGTACGGGCAGGCAGGTGCTCCCTGGAGCCCCCGGGGGATGTGGCCGCCGTCCACACCTTCCGGATCCCAACCTCTGCCTGTCTTCACACAGCCTTCCCCTCTCGTGTGTCTGTGGCCAAATGTCACTGGACCAAGGCCACCCCAGTGCTGTGTGACCTCGTCTTATCCCGATTCCCTCTGCAAAGGCCTATTTCTAAATAATGTCACAGGGTTCCTGGGCGGCGCCGTGGGTTAAAGCCTCTGCCTTCAGCTCAGGTCATGATCTCAGGGTCCTGGGATCGAGCCCCACGTCGGACTCTCTGCTCTGCGGGGAGCCTGCTTCCTCCTCTCTCTCTGCCTGCCTCTCTGACTACTTGTGATCTTTGTCTGTCAAATAAATAAATAAAATCTTTAAATAAATTAATAAATAACATCACAGTCACAGGCCTGGGCATGTTTTGGGGGGACACAATTCAACCCACCACTCCCGTCTGCAAGAGAAAGAAACATAGGCTCAGAGATTCTAGAATGTTCTCCAAGTCTGTGCCGCTAATGAGCAGCCCTGTCCGGACTCAGCCTCGGCTCCCCCACTGCCCGTGACTTGTCTACACCCCACAACCCAGGTAAGAGCTCCGGCACCGTTCTCCACAGCCTGTGGGTCATGCCGGTGCTGGCGGTAAGCCCGACGGAGCCCCTGTCTGCGGCGGCAACTCTCTCGTGCCTCGTGGGCTCTGGGCCAGGCCTCCCAGCAGACCCCACCCGTCTGTCACCCTCAGGCCTGCGCTCCAAGTAGCCTTCCCTCCCTTCTGTCCAGGTGGCCAGTGGGGACCAGCCGTGCGTGGGTCAGCGTGGAAGGTGGGGAATTGGGGGTGAGGCCGGAGAGGGCTCTGGAAACAGTCAGGCTCTCCACTCGGTCGCCCTGGCCCCACGAGCCAAAGCCCAAATCCCTGACCCAGGCCCCCGAGCCAAGCCCCCTGCGTCAGGTGAGGAGAACGGAGTCCACAGGCACCTCCAGGCTCGCTCCCCTCGTAGCTGTCAGGGCCCCCGTCACCCGGACCCCCGCTCCTCATGAGCCTCGCTCGTCTGCTAATGGCACGCACGCAGGGGGCTCTGAA
Organism: Mellivora capensis; assembly: GCA_004024625.1. Taxonomy (NCBI): domain Eukaryota; kingdom Metazoa; phylum Chordata; class Mammalia; order Carnivora; family Mustelidae; genus Mellivora; species Mellivora capensis. The sequence continues at coordinate 60,186 of PISX010008577.1, forward strand.
CAGGCACCGTGACTCCGCATCTTGCGTGAAAAGGGATTCGACACACCTTTGGAGAGACGGACCCCACGTTAACCCCTTCGTTTCTCGAGCCCTTGGTGCTTCCGACGCTCAGACGCTCAGTCCTGGCCACAGCGCACTCAGGAAGGTGGGGCAGGAGTCGGTCTCGCAAGAGGGGACACAGCAAGGGACAGAGACGCTGCCCGTTGTGCCAGGCCACGGGGCCAGACGCACCAGGGACCAGAGCCCAGGCCGACCCCACGCCCTGTGTTCTTTCTGCAACCCCATGGGTCTCTGCCGAGGTCACGGGGCCCCGGCTGACCAGACCACACGACCACACGACCCACTCATGCATCCCATTCCCTGAGCTCCTGTTCTGGCCAAGCCTGTGCGCCCAAGCATCGGGCCTCTCCATCCCCAGCGCGTTCCGCCAAGCACAGCCATGTCTCAGCCATGACATGGTTCCAGCCCACGGGTAGGGTCCCTCACACCTGAAGTGGGGGCGCCCCACCCCCTGGAAGGAACAGTGTGGCGGCACCTGACATGCGGTGGCCGCGCCCGTGTCCCTGATGTCCTCACGCCATCAGTCGCCGAAGCAAGACTGTCCTACTTCCGACCGGACTTCGAGCACTTCGGCTGGGGGAGCGGGGGGCGGGGGGCACAGGCAGACCCGCACCAAGGGGCAGCCACTCATCACAGCAAAGGGCCTCGGGCCCCGTGATGATCTCGGACACCACCCCCAGGAACCTCGGAGCCTTGGAAATAGGATCCGCCACACCAGGGATGGGCCCGGAGGAGTGGGGGGCAGACCGCGTTAAACGCCTTTGGTCGTGGGCTGAGATGGCTCACACTCCCACCTTGAACACACACACACACACACACACACACTCACGCTCACACTCGTGCCGTTTCCACAACGAAGGAAGCTGGCTATTGACTTCTATCCGGGCACAAAGAGCAGCGGAGCCCCGGACGGCCCCAGCCCGCCCCCGCCCCACAGGCCCTGGTCTGTCCGTTGAGGAAGCAAGCTTGTGGCCTCGGTTAGCCTCTACTCGGCATCGTGACTGTCTTGGCTTCCCCATCCGTCCATCCATCCGTCCATCAGCCAGTCAGGAAGCTCTCACTGGTGTGTCCGCCCCGGGGGCTGGCAGACACACTGAGCCCCATTCTGACGCACTTGGACGTGGGGGGGCCTGAGGGCAGGTGGCTGCCGGGAGGCAGGCAGTTAAGACACATACCTTCCCAGATGCAGTCTGTTCCTGGGCTGCACATAGTAGGTGCTCAGTGAACAGTAGCCTTCTGCTGGGGGCCTGATATGTGCTCAGAGCCTCTCTGATGGGCAGTGGGGCCACCGGCACCTGCCGAACCCCACGTCCTTCAGCTCACACAGAGCGGGCGGCCAGGCTGTGGTGGTTGGCTGGGGCCCACCTGGGTCCCCCAACCCCTGCTCCCCCAGCCCCAGACGCCGGCCTCCTGGCCCCCACTGCCCTGACTCCCAGCCCCTAGAACCCCGGCTCCCAGCCCCAGACCCCTGGCCCCCGCTTCCCCAGCTTCCAGGCCCCCGACCACCGGGCCCCCAACCCCAGCCCCCCATGCAGGACAGCCCAGGGCTGTGCTGGGAGGGGACCTGGCAGAGGCTTTGTAAATGTTAGCAGGCTCCTGAATGGCTTCTGAACCAGCTCATTTTTCTGAGCCCAGAAGCGCCCGGGGCCTGGTCAGGAGTTGTCAAAGGTTATAAATGGATCTCTCCCGGAATGAGTGGGGCCCTGGGAAAGATGTTTTAAAATTGGAAGCATGGGGTTTTTATTTATTTATCTATTTATGCCCTGCCTTGTTCAAAAAGGATTTAAGGCAGCTTATGAAGATACATAAAGTAGAACAAAGGAGAATAAATGGGCAGGCTGAGGGAGAAGGGGCCAGCGCCGTAGCGCGTGCTGTCCAGGCTCAGGAGGCCATGGAACCCACGGCAGGACCCTGGGCCACACTCGGTCCCCCTGGGCCTCAGCCTCTAAAACTTCAGCCAGGGGACCTCCTTCATGGCAGAAGAATCCTAATGTGTCACCGCTGGTGTCACACCGCACACACATGCTTGCACACAGAGGCACACGCCGCACACACGCTGTGCACACACAGACACATGCGGCACACACGCGTGCACACAGACACACACTGCACACTTCCCACGCTTCAGGAGAGCAGGGAACCCCCCCCCCCACCTCCCACAGAGGCACCTGCTAGAGTCGAAAGCCTGGGCGCCGGAGCCCTACACACCTGGCTGCCAGCCCCAGCTCCCTCCCGCCAGGCGGCTGGCCTGGGCTCGGGGGGTTGGCTGTGAGCCCCGTAGAAGGACGTCATCCTGCCACACCCCCAGGGACCCCGCAGGAAAGGGCCTGTTGGGATGCGTACACAGTCGGTCTTTCCTGGAAGTTCTGGCATAGAGGACCCCCGATTGACCCTGGGGCCTGTTCCCAGCACTGGCTGTGCCCAACTTGCCACCACTGTCCTGGCGACCTCCAGCAGTGGGTTGAGTGGGGGTCCCAAAAGATATGCCCTTGCCCTGAGCCCCAAAGAGTATGGATGGGCTCTATTTGGAAGAAGAGTGTTTTTAGGTGTAATGAAGTTAAGGGTCTCGGTACAAGATAATTAGGTGGGCCCGAGATCCAACCCAGCCTCCAAGACACGGGCCAGAGGACGACATAGACACGGGGCTCCTGGTGAGGACAAGGGGCAGCTGCAGGAAGGACCTCCCCATTCCTGGCGCCTTCAGAGGCAGCGTGGTCCTGCCCTGCCCGCGTGGCAGAGTCTGGCCTCCAGACCGTGGGCGCACGCGGGACAGAGCTTCTGCGATCTCCAGCTGCGGGCTTGACGCACGCCGGTCTGGCTGGCCTAGGGCCATGACAGGCTCGCTCAGCCGGTCTGTCCTCTGCACGCAGGGCCCCTGCAGCAGCCACCCTGGCCGCTTTCGTCCCCCGTACCCTGTTCCCTGACTGCCAGCCAGAGACGAGAGCAGCTCCTCCTGTCGGTCCGTCCATCCGGGGAGCAGGAGGGCGATCGTCTCTGCGCTCTGGCGGCCGCGCTCTCTCGTCCTTCGGCTGGACAGTTAGAGCCCCCCAGATGCGGACCGACGTCGGCTGTGCTCGCACCACGTGCCTTCTGCTAGTTCTCAGCTGGTCTTCTGACGGCCTCCAGGTGGACACAGAGTCACATAAGGTGCGGGATTCGAATGACTCAGCGAGCGAGCGAGCGAGCGAGTGAGGGAATGAGTGAGTGAGTGGATTGCACCCAGCTGCCCCACGATTGCATGACTTCTCCACCCACGGACCACGACATGGGGCTGTCACTCGGACTCAGTGGGACCAGGTTCCTTCCCATCACCGTGGGCCTGGCTCTGACCTCGCTCCGCGGCCCCCGCCACCCCCGTGCTGGGAGCCCGCTGCTCCCGCCTGGGAAAGCGCCACGAGGATTACCGGGAGCGTCTTACACAAAGCAATTTCTAAGCCTTTTTAAATCCTTCCTGGAACACGGCAGAGTATAAATAAATAAATACTTCCAAAGCAATTTCCATCGCCCTCCCTGAGCTGGGACTCTTCCAAGTCCCCAGCCGCGGCTCCTGAAGTCTCCTCCCGCTGGGGGCTGTGCCGCGTCCGCCCATCCCAGGGAGCCCGGGTCCCCCAGGCCCTCCCCACACCAGCTTCTCCGATGCCCGCCCCCAGGAGCGATTCAGCTCTGCAGACGAGTAATCTCTTTACGGCCTGTTTCATTGTGAATCATCAGCAGACAACTATTAATCTTTCATCATACTTTTATCAAGTGTTTCTTTTTTCCCCTCTCTCTCTCCCCGAGACTGGAGATATTAATCCAGCAACTGTCACGGTGGTTACCAACCGCCTCGTCCCCACTCACCCGGCGAAATAAAGCCACAGAGCAAGTGATGGTGAGAGCAGCCCGGTGACAGCTGATCCAGCATCCGAGGGAGCGTCCCACGAAGCGACACGGCGCTGTCACATCCGGACATGTACCTCTCCCGAGAACAAAGGACAGAAGACGCCATCTCTCCAGCGGCAGCCAGCGCCCGGGCCGCACACGTGGCCGTGCCTCTGGGGCGGCTTCCATGCTACGGTTCAGATGGAGCCCGGCAGTGTCTCTCTGTGGCCGGGCGCTGGCGGGAGCTGGACGGCGTCCCTTCCTCCGATGCTGCCGTGGGGACTACGCGAGATTCAAAAAGCCCCCGCCCGGGGAACAAAGCAGCTGCACAGCCACGTGCCTGAGAGGGGGCTGCCGCTGGGGGCAGTGGTCCTGCCGGTCAAGGTGGCCAGAGGGGGGTGGTGAAGGCTGGGGGGGACACCCGCCCCTCCCCACTACGACAGGGCTGGGGTGATATCACTGCGCCATGGGAATGTGCGAGGCTCTCCCCGGGCTGCCATCACAGTCCCACCAAATGGGAGCTTAAGACAACAGAAACGTATCACCTCACTTCCTGGAGCCAGAAGCCTGGGCTCAGGGGTCGGTGGGGCTGGTTCCCTCAGGGCTCCAGGGGACGATCTGTCCCAGGTCTCTTCTGCGGCCTCCCTAGGTGCTCCTGGGCATGCAGACCACCCCCAGCCTCGACCCCTACTTCCCCTGGTGCTCGCCCTGGGTGCACGTCCAAACCTTACCTTCTCACCAGGACCCATCCATGATGCCCCCCTTGGCATCAGGGCCCGCTCTGGCCCAGGATGACCTTGTCTTTTCCTGGATTCCAAAGACGCTATTTCCTAAGACAGTCACATTCCCAGGTATGGGGCTAGAATCTCAACAAGTATTTCTGGGTAACACAAGTCAGCCCATGATTGGAGCCCCTGGGCAGCCCCCCAGGCACCCACGCCCCTGCACTGGGCACACGCAGCCCCACTGGCACCTTCTCCATGGCCTGCTCCCTGACCACATTCCTTGAGGGTCACCCCTGCAGATAGAAGGACAGACACATAAGGGACCAGACTGTAAGACGGATGCAAGGATCTGACCTGAGGACAGAAAAGAGGGCTGGAGCACTCAGGGCCCCCTGAGTGTAAGAATGCTTTAACCCGGGGCTTGGGTCAGAGACCCAGAGGGAAGGGTTTGAAGTCACAGCGAGTGAGCCGCCAGCCGCCTCCCACCCGGGCCGGTCCTGCCCACCTGCCTGGAGCCTCGTGCCCTCGTGGGGAGCCCCACATTGCTCCTCCTCTCTCGGGGTGCATTCTGCAAAGAGAAGGGCCTGCTGGCTCAGGGCCACCTCCAAAGAACCCGCACAATCCTGGGAAAGGCGAGAGGAGAAGGGCCTGGAGAAGGTGGGGAAGGGAGGGGATGGACCCCCACCTCCCGCCTTTCCCGCAGATGCTGTGCTTGGAGCCCCAAGGACGAGCCCAGAGGCAGCCTCGGTCTTGCTCAACAAGGCGCTGCAGTCGGCAGCCGCCGTCCAGCCGTCGGCCCCAGGGCCCTTCCATGGCCGCCTGAGCCATCCCCTGAGAGGGCCGGCGCGGTGGGCTGGAGGCTGGCGGGCATCCGTCCGGACCGCGGGCTGTGCAACACCGCCGGGCGGGGCTGGGCCTGGTCACAGTGGCACACGCAGTGCAGGGAGGCAGTGGGGGGCTCCCTGGGGCAAGCCGTGCGGGGCTCCGGCTCCGCGCCCCGCACCAGCTCAGGGAAACTCTGGGTTTGCTCTTTCCAGCCACCAGCCGCCCTCACCCCTCAGGGAGCTTGGCCAGGGACGCAGAGGCGAAGCGCACCGCCGCCCAATCCTGGACGCGCTCCCGTCCGCCACTAGCGGCTCAACTCCATCAAACTTTAATTAACACCATTACACTGCAGCCCCGCGTGAATCAAACATTCATGGGGTCGGACCATCGCACAGCCTGCTCATCCTCTTCTCACCCGTCAGCGGGAAGGGCGGGAGAGCTGGGCAGACCCGCAGAGGCAGAGGCTGGAGAGGGGCTGTGGAGACGGGAGGCTGAGGCCAGGCGGGCGCCTGCGGGACGGGAGGCTGGGCTCGCCGGAGGCCAAGGGCCACCACCTGCCTCCCACCAGCCCCAGAGCAGCCCAGCCCCGGCCCTTTCTGGAGCCTCAGGGAGCCAGGGGTCCTGGAAATGAGGCACATGGTGTCAGGGGGCACACTCCCACACCCCCACCCATCCACACTTACACACTCACTCTCGCTCACGCTCACTTCCCAAGTACTCACACTCACCCCCACGTGCACATTCATTCACGCGTGTGCACACTCATTTGCTTTACACATTCCCACATTCACACTGAATCCTAACCAAGGCTTCTCTGCACCGCGGACTCACCAGGAAGACCAGCCCGGGACACAGGGCGTTTCCGGTGTGGAGACGGCCTCCCCGACCCCAAACCAGCAGGGCAGGGAGTCTGAGCAGGGCTGCTCTGGCCATCCTGCGAGCCGGAGGGTCAGCGCCCCTCCAGCCTCCAGGAAGAGGACGAGCCCCCCTGTCCCTACCCCACAGAGAGGACGTGCTCGGTACAGGTCACCGGCAGGCGCTCTGGGGAGAAGGGCCCCGTGTGTGGGAGCCTTTTCTGCTGCTACAACTCTTCTACCCCTTCCTCTGCCTGAACTCCAGGAGTCCGCTGGGGGAGGGCAGTCTGGGCTGGTCTCCTCTGTCCAGGGATGTCAGCAGGACCAGAGGGACCTCTGAGGAAGCATGGAGGGGTGGCCTGGGCCCTTGGGAGGCATCTGCTCCCCTCAGGGTTCAGACTGTGGGGGCCGCAGGGTGGAGGCCGAGCAGGGGTCCCGGGCCGCGCTGCGGGCCCGCCAGCCCACTCACCAGGAGGCTGTGGTGGTGGGAAGCTCGGGGCAGCCCTGAGCTGGGCCGTGGGAGCCTGCTGACTCACGGGGTCTGGCCTCAAAGACCCGGCCCAGGACGGCAGACGCCCATCCAGCTCCTTGGCCCTGCCGTTGCTCTGTTTGGGGCTGAGCAGCCAGTGACCTTGCCCAGCACCCCGACTGGCTGGCTGAGCATGGACTAACAAGCACGGTGGTCCGCACACGGGCCGGCCCCAGGCCGAGCTCAGAAATGCGGAGGCGGGAGGCTAGACCGTCCCTGTAGAGGAGGGAGGGAGTCGCCCGGTTCAAGGGACGAAGCTAGGATTCAAACCCACATCTGGAGTCACCAACTCCTCGTGGGAAGGAGGGGATCCTCTCCAATGAGTGGCACCCTGGAAAGAAACCGCTTCCTCTGTTTTGTGGGCTTTAGGAGTCACGGGACCCAGAACTTACGTCCATCCATCCATCTGGCCAATCGCCCAGACCCACTCCGGTGAGAGAACACAGGCTGGCGCGGCTGTGGGCTCGCAGACCCTTGGCCCTCGGTCTTGCATCCTGGAGACCACGTTCACCTTCCCCCGCTCCTTCCAGCATTTAGCTCCGTGGAGACTCAGTGGCTGTGGGCCTCACCTGTGGCCACTTGAGACCAAGGAGACACTGAGGCGGGGGGAGCCCATTAACCCCAGCCTCCTCCCCCAGGGGCCAGCTCCGGAATGCCCAGATGGTTCAAGGACCCTCAAAGGCAAGACCTGCCTCCACCTGCCCACACGGATGCCACGAATAAGTGCTGGCGGGCCACATGCCGTGGTGCCCAGAGCTCTGGGACCTTAGCAGGCCACTCTGCCTCCCTGAGCCCCACTTTACTGTCCTGTGGAAGGAGCATAAGGCAGCCCTGGGTCTGGGGTCTCAGTGGACCAGCAGGAGCGGCCACCCTCACCCTCCTTCCTCCCCAGAAGACAGACAGGAGGCAGGGGAGGCGGCCAGAGAGCAGACACGGGTTCTCTCTTCACCTTCGGGGGGAGGACTAAGTTATGGGGTCTGGCCTCGGTGCCCAGACAACTGGGTACCCCCGATTCCTCTGGCCCCCGAGAACTGGCTGCCCCGTGCCGGGCAGGGTCAATGTAGCCCCGGACAGCCACCAGTGAACCCGGCGTGGTCATTGCCGCCATATATAGACAAGACTCTGGGCAGACCACGGCAGGCCCTCTATGCCCCTGGGCCCTTCCTGCCACACCTCTCCCTGCCTCTGGGCCAGGGGGACCCAGTGTGAGCCCAAGGGAGGAGCCGGCCCTGGGTTAGGGGTAGGCCTCCAGGGGGCAGCCAGACCCTGTGCCCAAGTGTCCCATCTGAGCATCCCTGCTGGACCCAAGGGACACGGGGGCTTCCCTGAACGGCTGCCTCCCCCGGAGGCTGGACACAACGGGGAGAAGTCGGGGGGCTGGAGCGTTGTCCTTCCTTTCCGAAGGTCCCTGGTTGTCTGCATTCTCAAATATTTATCACAACACAGATTATTTAGTGTTTAGGAGCGACTTCCCTGCTCGCCCAGTCTGTAGGATCTCAGACCCGGCGGGCTCCAGGGCCTGCCAGGACCCACGTCCTCTTGGGGGGGCCATGTGTGCACGAACCCTGAGTCTTCAGGGGCCCCCCAGGAGCCTCAGACACGGGGCCAGCCCTCCCCTCTGTGTGACAGAGTAAGACACGGTCGGGGAGTGTCTGCCCAGGGTCCCCGGGTGAAGCCCCACCCCCCCACCCCGGGACCGCGCATCGGGACCAGACCATGCAGAAGACAGGGCTCGCCCAGTGCAGCGGAGACTGGGGAGGAACCAAGCGAGAGAGCCCCAGTCGTTTCCACACCATCAGAGGCTCCCCAGTGCCTGGGAGAAGCTCATTCCCGCCTCGCCCTCCCGCCTCGCCCTCCGGGTGTCCCTCCACGCGCTCTCCCTCGGCCCCTGCCCAGGACTCCAACCCCGTTGCCCCCTCCTCCGTGGGTATGGAGCCTGCGCATCCCCGCACACCCATGTCCCCAGTGCGCAGGGCCTGGCACACGTTTCCTGCCAGGGGCCGCACGGTACAGGCTTCCGGTTCTGCCGGCCAGAATTCATCGTGCACGTTAATTCCACGGAGGCAGCCCCAGAGCCATCCTGGGGGGCCGGCAAACAGGTGGGCCTGCCGTGTCCCAGCACAACTTTACCTACAAAGGAGGCAGACACTGAATTTGACCCTGTCCGTGAGGGGTCCCCCAAGTCGCCGGGGTGATCTAGAGGCTCCCAAGGTGAGGTGCGTGGGCCAGGGCATGCACAAGGTCCTGCCCACTTCACCCCATCCCCGACCCCACCCCCCACCGTCCCGCACCCAAGGCAGGTGCCTTCCCCTCTGCCCAGTGCTGGAAGCTTCTACACGTGCGAGGGTCTCCCTCCCGGACCCAGGCTGTTCTCCTTGAGGACCAGGGCTGAATGCTCATCATCTCGGCCAGTCACTTGTCACGGAAGGAGGGCCAGCTTCATGACCCTGGTCCTTCTTGAAGGACCGTGGCATTTGGGGGAGGGTCTCCGCCCACGCCTCAAACATCCAGCTCTCACACCCAGTGAGTTCTCGTGAGTATGGGAACAGCACCCACGGCCCAGTACAGGTGCTTGGGGTCCAGGGGCCCGGCTGCTGTGTGGCCGGTGCCTACTGCCCCCTTCACTGTCGTGGGGTCAGTTTGGGGTCAGGGGACAAATGGGGCCTTACAGGTGACCACATCCACACTAATTTTACAGGTGGGAGAGCTGAGGTCCGAGGGGTCCCTAAGCTCAGAGCACCTAGCCCGGCCTCCTCCCACCTCTGCTGAAGTGGGTATTTGCCCAGGACACCCACCCCAGCCCAGGTAGCGTGTCTCGGGCGAGGCAGGGTGACCCCATCCTGTCCCCATAACTATACGTCTGGATACCCTGAGCGGACTGCACACCACGTCCGCCCCCTCAACTCATGAGCAGGGTTGGGACAAGACCCCGGGGTCACCCATCTGCAAACCCCGTAATGGGTTCGTGAACCCCAGCTCCCGAGGACACTCGGTAGCCCCGGCTGAGCTGACCTGCTGTCCGCTCCCGCCGCCCGGAGAATCCCCTTTGTGCCGACTTTCTGACGTCACCGCCACTTACCACCACTTGTAGGATTTTGTGTTGAGCGTCCCCCACCTGACACTGAGCTCCAGGTGGGCAGGGGTCTTGTCCGTCCCCAGCACAGTGGCTGGCGTGCGTGGGGTGGACGGTAAAGGCCACAAAGGGAATGAGGAGCCCACGGGACCCAGCTGTCACAACACGGTGGTGACAGACATTTAGCAAGATGTGCTTTCTGCTTGAGGCTCCAGTCTGCCTGACATGACAAGACCCTGATTTACTCAGCCCATGGCTGGACCGCGTCGGCCTGTGGGGTGCAGAGGGCTGGCGGCAGCAGGGACCGTGGGGGCACTGCAGGCTACGGAGCAGACTCGCGGCCCCCATCTCGGCAGACCCTCCCATTTGCGAGACGCGGCGCAGGCGGCCCTCGTCTAGCTGCTTTCCCTGCTAGGTCCACCTGCCAGGCAGGAGGCCTCCGGGATGAGGCCCTCGGTGGCCCTGAGCCCCTATGAGCGTCACCTGGAGCAGCTCTCCTCGGCGGGCGCTCTGTCGTCCGGCCCACACGTCTTCACTGGATGCAGACACAGAAGCGTCCAGTGTCCCAGCCGGAAGGAAGCCGGCACCTGCCTCAGTCCCCGTGGGCCTGGAGACCCAGGGGAGATGCGCCCCTGGGTGCGCGCTGCCCTCCCTGCCTCCCTGTGCCCTGGCTTCCTCTGCAACAGTCACTGCCCCTGGCAGCGCTGCCACGACCCCACAGGACGGGACGGGGGGCCTTCGTCAGCTCTAAGGCGCGAGCGGAGTGCGCCGTCACGGCGGCAGCTGGAGACAGGGGGCGGTTTGCCGAGAACACCCATGGGCGCGGAGCTGCTCTGTGTGCTGGGGTCCGACGGAACTGCGTTTCCCCCCAACACTGCAGGTGACCCTGTGGGCTCCGTAGGAGCAGGAACGTCGCACCCAGCAAGGGGGCTGCGCTCGGGCCCGTGAAAGCCCGTGTAGTAGTCAGTTTCTGCTGTGACGACGCCTGGCAACGAGCAGGCCTCCCGACGCCGCGTCCCGCAACAGACGCACTCCTTGTCCCTCTCAGACATGCGGGGAGGCGGGCGTGGTGATGTTCAGGCTCCCGTGGGTTTGGGTCTGCTCCACAGGTCTGTCATTCGGGGTCTCGTGGCCACCAGCCCTGCTCTCCTCACGACCGATGACAGAAGCCTGAAAGCCAAGCCCAAGCATGAGAAGATGTAAAGTTTGCATCTTGTCTGCTAACGTCCCACGGGCCAAAGCCATCGGACGGTCAGGCTGACACCAACAGCTCATGGAAATCACCGCCTTTGCTGGTGGGAGGCGCTGCTGGTGTGGATGGACGAGTCACTGCAACACGGGGCCAGCAGAGAACCCGGGCAGGGAGCAGGCCTGCCGCCACGAACGACATGACCCTCGTGCAACCACGTCGGCTCGGCTCCAAGAACATTTCCTCCTCTGAACTGAGAGGCCCTTGAGGCTGTGGGTGGGCTGGGCCCTCTGCTCACCTGGCAGGACCACCCTGCCACCCCAGCAGGAATCCGTGCCGCCCCCTCTCCTGACGCCCAGGCCCACCTCTGCTCCAGTCCCACTGCCCCAGTCCCGATGAGCCCATGTCATGGCCACACCGGCCCAGGCCCTACAGCGTGAGCACAGCCAGCAAGACGCACCCCTGGTGCTGACCTGCACGCTGGAGGGAGGCTCTCACCCACCGCACCCCCCCAACTGCCAGCGCACAGTAGGCTCCTAACAGGCATCTTCAGAAAAGTCAACAAATAAGGAACCTGAGGTCCACAAAAGGGATTTTACCCAAATGCACACAGCAGGTCAGTTTTCCTGGCTGCGGCCCCAGACATCCTTGTGACCGCTCCTCCGCACTCTCTCCTTCCATGTTTCTGAGAGCGTGAAGGCATTGCTGCGGGGCCTGTGCTTGGGCCTGCACGTGTGGGCACTGGATGTGGGTTTGCACGTGTGTGGTGTGGGCACACCTGTGCATGCACACATGCTGTGCTGTGTATGTGGTGTGTGTGTGCATTCTGTGTTGTGTGGGGGATTCTGTAATGTGTGCGGTATGTGTCTGCATGTGTGTGCGCGCGTGTGTGCCTGTGTGTCTGCATGTGTGATGTGCGTGATGTGTGCATGGGTGTGAGTGTGTGATGCGTGTGTCGTGCATGTGTGTGTCATGCGTGCGTGCACGCTGTGCAGGTGTCGTGGAGAAGGGGGTACGTCTGCATCTGCAAAGTCAGAAGTCCCCCGCAGAGGAGGTTTAAGGGTGACGGTGCAGGGGCTCAGCTGGACAAAGGCCCAGGATGAGAGCTCAAGCTTCCTCTCAGCTCCCACCGAGGCGTGAAACTAAGCCGGACGCTGTACTCGGCCGCACTGATTACCACACTCCGGCTGCAGGGGGATGAAGACTGAGTCACACTGCCACCCCGCCCCACAAGGGATAACTTCAGTGCTGGGACCCGGCACTACCCCTCAGGGGCCCGGCTAAGAGAAACATGCTGCTCGCTGTGTCTGAGCCCCACCTCGAGGTGAGCCCCACCTCGGTGCAGTCTCGTCTTTGATTCCTGTCTGACAGCACCAGAACTTGTGTGGAGCCTGTGAGAGGCCCAGGGGAGGAAATCTGGTCCGTGCTCGCAGGGGATATAGCCCACAGTCGTTCCTGGGGTGACCGAGGTCTTGGTGTGTGGCTGCAGAGCACACAGGGAGGGACAGAGATGGGCCACCTCAGTGAGGGCAATAACGCTCCTGGCAATGGTGGAGGAGATAAGGAGATGGGAGTAACGTAGCAGTGGTCACAAAACACCAGCAGGACGTGTTGGCAGTGGGGACGGAGCAGGGCTGGTGAACTTGGGGACTCTGGGCTTCTCCAGCTGCCACTATGAGGATGAGCCCCCCCCTTCTCAAACCTAGTGCTACAGAGCATTCTGAGTCATCCTGAGATGGGGGTGACGTGCCGACCGCGGTCACTGGCATGACTGAGATCACAGTGATGGTGGTGCAGAAATGCTCAGGGTGAGAAGGACTAGACAGGCAGGTGGTGGGGATGGTGGCCGTGGTTGGAACATCAGTGACGCTGATGATGACAACAGTACAGGAGAAAGCCTGTGTGGATGTTCTCAGGGCTGTGGACCTAGTCTCTACATTTCTCTCCAGGCTCCATTACCAATAGGGTATTTGCTGTTCAAATGAGTTGAAAAGCAAAGGTAAACCCTCTTGAGTCGGTGGCCCTCCACCTTCATCTCATGCGTCTGGCATGCTCTAACGGAACCAAGAGGTAGCATGAAAACAAAAGGACTTTCTTTTTCCCCAAAAACTGCATTGCTGTTTCCGGGTGCTGTGCTGTTGTGCTCGTCATTAGCACTGTGTTTGAAGGGGATAACGAGTCACGGTAGTGTGATTAGAAACAAATTTGATTCTGATTATGCATTCTTAGTAGATGTTTAGAAAACTCTGTGTTCCATCTAGACACTTTTGTCTCCCGTTGGCGGCACACGCACCCCCCACGAAGGACTTCTGTCCGACATGGCAGCAAAATGGCAACAACTGTGTGATGCATCTTATTTTGTTCCAAGAAGGAAACATTCGGCAAAGTTGACATTTGTGATAATATATTATGTCAGGTGAAATAGGCAAGAAGTTAATTAAAGTCAGAGAGTTAATTAATGAGATCCAGTGCACATTAACGATCATTACCTCATCTGAGAAGAGTAATTAAAGTGGCGTTGCTGGTGTTTCTCTCCTCTCCTAGGTGGCGTGTTGACATATCGCATAAGTCACTCCATGTTGGAGAGGTAATTCTCCCTCTGTGGCAGCTGGGACAGCCAAACGTATCACCCTGGGCAACGGGGGTTTGGAAGCAGCATGGCCCTGGCGAGCCCAGGAGCCCAGACGAGCAGCCGCAGACAGGTAGCAGTAACCAGAGCCGAGCACCTTCAACCAGCCTCTGCCTCTCATGGAGCCTTCCCTCGCTCGCCTGTGGAATGCAGACCCATAGCATCCCCGCTGGGCTGACGTCCCACATGAAGACAAAGTCAGACGACACCTGGGCTGGACTGAACCCACAGGGTTAGGAGCTCCTAGAGTCGGGAACAAAGTCAGGTTCATCCCCATGGGCCCAGGGCTCCCTGCGGGGTGCGACAGCATCTGAGAGGGCCGGCCCCACGGAAGGCTGGGGTCCTGGGACCAACCTCCAGAAGACAGAGCTTGAACTGAGCCTTGGAAGGACATGGGGCAGGGGTAGCAGAGGGAGGGTGAGCAGTGTTTGCCAAGGTGTGCGTGGCCGTACCCTTGAGGGCACACAGGATGTGAGGAGGGCCACAGAGGGGCACCTGGAGAGCCGGGGCCTCAGGGAAGGCGGGGCACTAGTGCCTGGCCACGTCCTTGAGCAGAAGGACATGTTGGCTTCACTCTGTGGGTCCAGAGGAGCCATGGAAGTTTCTTGAACGGGAGAGTATCTTGGCAGCTACCTACTTATAACCAGCCTTGTGGGGGGCAGAAGGGGGTGCCTCAGAGCCTCACTGCTGACCCTGCAGCCTAGGAACTCAGGACAGTCCTCTCCAGGACACCTTGAGCAGAGGTGCCCACCCCACCCCCTGCCTGGGGACTTCCTACATCTCTGAGCCGTCTTCTAGGCTCTCGGGCTACAATGGCAAAAATCCCAGTCCTTGGGTGCTGACATCCAGTGGGGGAGACCGGGCGCCCAGGCACGAGCCCCTCTGCCCCACCCTGCCACCTGCAGGCCCACAGGGGTGTCCTAGCCACGACTGCGGGAAGGACGACCGTGCTCATACCAGGCCTTGTGTGAACCTGCCCTCCGCACTGCAGCAGACACACGCACGCCCACATTTCCTGGGCTGTGACCCAGCTCCCCTCCGCCCAGCCCGAGCTCCAAGCTGCAGAATTTCAGCCCTCGTTACGACCCCAGAGAAATCCAGGCATCCTGGGGATGTGGGGTCCTCTGAGGAGGAACCCCAGCATCCATGAGCCTTCTCCTCAGGCACCACAAGGCCCACTTCGTGAGCTCCTATCCTTCCTAAATGTTTCCCATCCAGTATACTGCCTGGCCTCCCTCCTGGGATGCATTATTCTCCCAGGCTACAGGCAGAAAGCCGAAGCCCCAGGAGGGGCCAGCTTGCCCCTGGCACTCCCCAGTCCTCCAGAAGGCAAAGAGCAGGTCCCGGCCTGGGAAGGTCCATCCGCCCCCAAGGCTGGGCCCGGGCAGCTCCGCCCAGAAAGAGAGGACATTGTGATAAGCAAGCCAGGCAGCAGGCAGGCGGCAGGGAGGCCGGGTCATGTTCTGTCAGAGAGCAACCACGGAGACAAGCCATCAGCAGTGGGGAGGGGGCTCTGCTGGGAAGAAAGCTGGAAAGAAGCCCAGAGCCAGAGGCAAGAGGCTGCCTGTGAAGGCCCGCCCGGGGGACCCCCGAGGGGCACCCGGGACCCCACCCGATCCTCAGGCAGCGTACGTGGAGCCCGGTACGTGAAGTCCTGCCGCACAAGCCCATCTGCAGAAAGGGCCCAGACCAGACCCGAGAGTGCACGACCTACATCCCGCAGGCATCAGCCACTTAGGGAGGAGGGGTCTCCCCTCCAGAGCCAGAGGGCCGAATCTCTCCCCCGAGCTCTGTGGGGCGTGTCCCCCTCAGGCCAGCTGAGGATTGGACACTGCTAACCCCCACCGAGCATGGAGCCCACCCCCAGAGCTCCTCCCCCGTGTGTCGCTGCCCCTGGCCTCAGCCCCTCCCTGGAGCAGCTGGGGCTCTGGGACCCCGTGGCTGCAGAGGGGTCCGTTCACAGGTCTCCCGGGTGAACAGGGCACAGTGACACTGGGTCCTGATGCCCACAAGAGCTTCAGCTCATCAGAGGACCTGCACACAGCCCCATGAGCAGCGATCCCACATGATGGAAACTTCCAGAACATTGGGGTCTCTTCTGCCAGCTGGAGGATGGGCACTCGAGCGGCCACAGCTCTGACCTCGCCTCAGAGGGAGTGGGGGACACAAAGCACGTCTCCTCAGTCCCCCATGCCCAGTCTGCTCACCCCCTCTCTCCCCTCGCCTCCCGGGGTCCGAGCAACAGGGCAGGCGTCGCACACAGAGCGGCCGGAACCGCTGTCCTTAAGCTCTGTCCCCAAGCGGGAATCAGTGACCTTCATGTAATCTAGTTTGTCTCCGTGAGTCCACGCTCCGGGCAGGGGAGGAGGTGGCTGGGAAATGAGATCGCTGCATGCAGTGTGGACAGCAGTCTGGGCGGGGACAGGAATGCAGCCGGGGGAGGGCGGCTCCATGCCCGCTCCGCACGGCTGGCAGGGGTGGGGAGATGACCCCCGCCCCTGGGGGGAGAGCATCTGGGCAGAGGGAACGAAAGGCCCACGGCCCAGCCTGCTTGTAGCCCAGAGGAGGCCCGGCGTGGTGGGGCCGTGAACACGGAGTGGGGGTACTCTCTGCAGGGAGCACCCCTGGGGCCTCCTGAAGCCCAGGACAGGAGTGGCTGCACCTTCGGTCTAGCCCCTCTGGTCTGGGGAGGCAGCCCGCGTGCCAAGACGTCCCCGGGGGAGCTCCTGCCCCAGCCCAGCCACAGTCCCCACGCCCGAAGTTTCAGCGGCTGCTACGTTACGCCTTCACCCCCCTGCTCCCCGCCCCCCGGGGGACGTGTCACCCTCCAGGTGCAGCCACCAACGGTGGGGGCTGGCCTCACCAAGCTGCGGGCCTCCTGCTCGGCCTCGTCTCCCTTGGCTGCCTCCCTCCTGCCACCCCAACCCGCAGCAGCTACGGGACTGATTGCCTCCCCCCAAACTACAGCCAGCCCGCCGGAGGCCTGCCCAGCGGACCCTCTGACCAGAACCTGCCGACGGCTCCCGGCCTCAATGGCTCTTCCCCTTGAAGCCCTTCCTGCCTGGCCCAGGAGTCCCTCAGCTCCCATAATGGGCTGTACATCCCTGCCCGGACCAGAAGGGACCATGTTCTCCTAGTCACCCCACCTCTCAAAGCACTAAAGGCCCCAGGCGGTCAGTCCCCAGCCATCCCCAGGCCCAGGACTTGGCCAGGCCCAATGCCCCCACATACCAGCTACTTTTACCTTGTGTCCCACGACCTTCACTCTGCCCCCTAAACTCCTGCCCCAGGGCCTTTGCTCTGCCGCTCCTGCTTCTCAGATTCTTTTTCTGCACATCTTTGCACTGCTATCTCCTCGCATCACCCGGGTGTCAGCCCAGATAGTCCCTCCTCAAGAAGCCGTCCCTGCCACCCAGTCCGCAGACGCATCCCTGCCAGGCGGCCAGACACCCATCATCACAGCCCCCAGCTCCTCTAGGAGGTGAGCCTGGGGGCAGGCCTTGCCTCTCCCGCTGCCCCACATGGCATCTTCAGCATCTGGAACGGGGCACGACCCGCCTACCTGCTGACCGCGGAGGAAGGGGCCGGCGAGGGGATGAATCACAGGAAGCTCACGCCTCGCTCACTTCTCTGCCCGTCAGGACGCTTCTGAAGGTCGGGGGGCTTGCCTCCTCTACGCGGGGCCCGCATCTCCACCTCACTCTGCCCTGGGCCTGCCACCGCCCTTTATCCATCCCTCCATCCCCAAGGCAAAGCTTGCCCTGGACCATGTCACCAGCTGTCCCCTCAAAACCAAACGGCCCAGCCGCGGCCCTAGGAGGCTGGCCAGGGTCTCCGTCTCTGTGCTGTGGTCAGAGGACCCAGGATGTGGGGGAAAAGCCGACTCTCTCCCTGAGCCAGCATGGCCTCATCTTGAGCTCTTGACCTTGAACACACCTGCGAAGGCCCTAATTCCAAGTCAGCTCATACCCCGAGGTTCAGAGTGGACAGGAATTTAAGGGGCACCATTCAACCCGCTGGAAAGGCAAGGGAAAGGGGCAGCGATGGGCAAAACGGGTCCTCGGTGAGGCGGGGCTGGTGACGCAGGCTGACTGCGACCCCCCCACACCAACACAGCACCAGGGCTCCCCTAGGCTCCCCCGCAGCCCGCCTCCCCGGCCAAGCTCAGTGGACGGTTGTCCTGCTGTGAGCCGGGCCCACCGCCGGGCTCTGCTCTGCCCCTCGGCAGCTCGGGCACAGCAGAGGGGAAGCGGCTAACAAGCCGACTAGGGGCCGTGGCTGCTGGGTGGCGCCCAGCTCAAGAGGACGCTTGGGCTCCAGGGGCTGCTCAGTGACCGCCGGGCTGCCTGGGGCCAGCCTGTGCGCCTTCTGTCTTCCCCCTCCAGAAATGAGCGCACTGGTTCGAGAGTGGGAAGCCCGTCTGGAGCCGAGCTGGGGACCTGCCCCCACTCTGCATGGGGCAGGATGACCCCAGACCCCGCAGCCCTGCCAGGCTCCATCTGAGGTCCCAGGAGGGATCGATTCTTCCGTTCAGGTATGTGGAGCCCCGGGCCCTGCTCCTCCCCGGACCTTCCCAAGCCCACCTGTGTGAGGACCCCTCACCCCACATGTACCTGTGAATCACCCGGGGCCCTTTCCGGGGCCCTTTTAAAGCTGCAGACACAAGGCCGAGAGTCTGATTCCATTGCCCGAGCACAGGGAGAGAGGGACGCAGGCCTGGGCAGGCAGGGGCACATCTGATGCCCGCAGCAGACACAAAACAGGTGGCCACCCGTGGACCTGCCCGCACCTCACACCCTGGAAAACGTGAAGAGACTCCCTGCTCACAGATCGTCTGGGCTGTTGTCATCCCGCACAGCGGCTGATGGAACATGGACAGAGGAAGAGAAAGTACAAGAGGGGAGCCAGGACCTGCAGGCCACCGGCCTGCCCCTCGGGTGCTGGAAACCAAGCACGGGCTGCCCTCACCGGGGACACGTGGGCAGAGGGACAGCTGCCGGTCGTGGAAATGATTTGAAATTCTCCAGTGCCCTGTTAAGCAGGCAGCTTAGCCCCGGTCCTGTTGATTCTCTGCTTCTCTAGGACACGCTCATGCATAGCCAAGAAGATTTAAAATGTTTATGCATTATTCGGGCTGGAATGAAACAAGCGGGTGCTCTTATCGCCAGGCGCTCAGACCCCTAAGAGGCAGGCTCCTCGAGGAAATACTGCGGAGAGAAGACCCACAGACGCTGTGGGCACTTTGGGCAAAGCCTGGAGATGGAGAGGCAGCTCGAGCCTCACACGACCCATGGCCTGTGTCCCCAGGGCTGGCCTCCGACGCCCGGTGCTGCCAGGCCCGCTCCCGCCGCTGCCGGCTCCCGGAGCACACAGAGCAAAAGGCATGAGGGGCCGTTACTCCTTGAATGTCCCTGTGAGCTGGCCGTTCTCACGAATGTTCTCGCATCCAGGACCCACCTAGCCGTGCCCCCATTTTACAGGCCAGATAACGGAGGCTCAGGTGGGTCAGGGGACTTTCCAAAGGTCACATGCTGAGACACAGAGAGGGTTCAGGCCAACCATGCGAGCCCTGACCTCCTGGAAGGCCACTTGATGCCTGCCTGCTCTCCGAGCCGCCTCGGGGCCACCCCTCCAAGGGGGACATCAGGCAACTAGGCAAGAACCCTGACAGGGGAGATGTGATCCCGTCACCTGCAAAAGGAAGAAGTTTGGGTGTGCGAGACCACAAAAGGCAGGGGCACAGGGGAGGGGGTGCAGGCTGGCCGCCGTGGGGGTGCCTGGGGGAACAGCGAGAGCCCCATGGCTGTGAGTGCCCGAGGCAGTGGTGGGGCACCCAGAGGGGTGTTGGGGAGGGCCGAGGGCCCCCAGCTCTGCCCTGCACTGGGCGGCCTTCCCGGAGACACCTCACCTCCCCTCGCCTGGGCCTTCCAGGCCACACAATGGGGATGACGGTACCTTAGCCCACCGTCCTCCGGGGAGCTAGAGACAGGAGGCTTCTTCAGATCAAATGGGCTGATACAGTGAAAAGATTTTTAAATTCAATGCCCTAAACCAACAGGGGAGGTGGTTTTGTTCCTGGTTCCGTTAACGTCCGTGTTTCATTCTGCTCAAGGAGCCCGGTGCCATAAGGTGCTGGGAGCACACCTGGGCATCACGCGGGCATCCTCACCCTGAAGGCCCAGGCTGACAGGAGGCGGACTTGGGGCGCGGACATGCGGCTGGCGGCTGGCCGCACAGGGCTCCATGCCGGCCCCTCTGGAGCTCCCCTTCTTCCTGGGTGAGGGGACCTACTGGGCTGAGGTGTGAGGATCAAAGGGAGCAGATCCGTCCCCTGCCTGGGGCAGGCAGGGTAGAGACAAGCCAGGGTCTGTCCTCCACCTCCAAGGTCTACAAAGCACGTTGCTCTGAGCAGGGAGAGTGGTCAGACTGGGGCCCGGGAGCCCTGGGAGAGAGAATCCTTGGCCAAGGGCTGCCCCCCGCCGCTGCCTGGGCCTCCTGGGCCCTCCACCTGCTGAGAACCTTCCACCTGTCCACCCTGAGGCCAGCCCAGGGGTCCACAGGGCTGACAAGCCTACCGTCCTGGGTCAGGGGACATAGAAGGGTGGCCAGATTTAGCAAGCCTAACAGGGTACATGCCCAGACTGGAGACATCCCTTGTTTGTCGAGAGCTCACGTGGAGCTGGGTGTTCTGTCTGCATGGGCGAGCGTGGGGAGGGGGGACCCATCCCAAAGGCCCCCGATGGGAACCTCTAGCTACCTCAACCTGTCCTGGGGACTGTGAGCCCCTGCAGCCCCTCCTCCCGCTGTCCACACCAAACAGCACCCAGGGGGATCCAGTGCCCCCACAATGAGCCCAAAGAGATGTTAGCATCCTAAATAGCCCAGCATTGGCGCTCTCGCTTTCCTGAGCTGGGTACTCAGAGGAAGAAGGCGGAGTGGTCTGGAGTGGTCTGGAGCGATCGGGACTGGCCCTATCAACCACCCTGGAGGGGCCCAGGCTACAGGGAGAAGGGCAATGGTGAGGCCTTGGGACAAAGGTATCGCCTCCAGGCAGATCATCTCCCTTCTGACTCCCAGGCCCAGCTGTAGAGTCACCCCCCCCCC
>PISX010008578.1:0-81039 GCA_004024625.1 Mellivora capensis
AAAAACAAAAATAAAACTGGTGGCATCTCATTACCTGATTTCAAGCTTTACTACAAAGTTGTGATCACCAAGACAGCATGGTACTGGCATCAAAACAGACACATAGACCAATGGAACAGAGTAGAGAGCCCAGATATGGACCCTCAACTCTATGGTCAAATAATTTTCGACAAAGCAGGAAAAAATATACAGTGGAAAACAAGAGATTTCTATTTGTATGTTAGGTATTTGGAGAATGCAGGAAAATGGATATAGTTAAAACCCTAAACTCTGGAAAAACAGTCTGGCGATCTTTCAAACATAAACTTTTGGTGACACATGTGAGAATCCCCATGAACACCGTGAACACAATGCAATAGAAGTTCAACTTAACAACAGAATGGCCATTTGGAAAGGCACTCATCATCTCTTTCTCTTTTTGTAGCAGTGTACCCAGAAAACTCTCTTTTTTGAGGGTCACAAAATCTAACAAGTTCCCCTTTCTAAGGGTTCAAAACCTGCCAGCTTTCTGTGCCATGGTATCAGTAAGGTATGCCTCAGTCGTCTCAATGATGAAGAGAAAAAGAAGTGAGTGGGCACAAGAAAGAAATAAGAGCACATCACTCAAACTCAAAGGTCCTCCAGAGAACATTCCTCCACTTTCTGGAGCGTAGCTCAACCTCACCTTCTGAAACAGGTGGCTCTTTCTGACCTTCCTCCCCTCACCTTCCTCGCACCTTCCTCTCCTCCAAGGATCGGCAGCAGGCAGCACTCAGTCCTACAACGGTCACACCTCTGGCTTTGAATTCCAGGCTTTCTCCTGATGCTTGGAGATTATAATTTAACTGGACTGTGCTCGATCTGTAGATGGTCGGTACGAGGCACAAGGAAAATACACTGATCCCCACAGGAGAACTTTTGCGAACTACACTGACCAGACATCAAAAAAGGCCACCAGGCCAAGACTTCTGTCAAAGGAGAGCAGCAGACTGACGTCTTCCTACTTGCTCTCCTTGGCAAATGTTCGGAGGCGTGATTCTACTTTTCAAACATGATAATTTCACAGCCAGACTAAAATCTGGACTTCCTCAGAAGTGAAAATTATCTGACTTAAGTAAGATAAGCAGACACCTATTGTTCTTATCTTAAGGGCTGGAGGTCTGAGGGAGGGAGCTGTTTTTGTAAGCCACACCTTCAAAATAATAGAGGCAAAGGGCAGAAGTCCAGAGGTCTTCCACAGACCAACTGAGAAAGGAGTTAATTCAGGAACATCCAGCACTTTGAGAGTTATTGCTGGAATCTTTCCCTGTGATGCCCGCTCGTCTATTTCCTATGATGCCAAGAAGGCTGGTGGGTGCTACCTCTTCCAGGGGGTGCTGAATTATTAAAGTTCTCTGAAGCCAGCTTTGGAGGAGAACTCCAATGGATAAAATGGTGGAAGTCGTTCCGCAAGAAAAGAGAAACTGTCACCTGCAAACTGCAGGAATGAAAGAGCACAGTCTGAATGACTAGCAATAACAGTTAAGACCCCAGAGATTTCCCAACACCAGCTCAGATTATTGGTAAAATGTGGTTGTCTTCATGCTCTGCCCGTTACTGGAGTCCTCACTACACATTTCCACCCCTAGAAGCCACATATGCTGGAGTTTTCCGGGTGCAGATGCAAACATGTATGTGAAGAATGTAAAACACTTAGTGTAATATTATTTGCTCTCTTGTATGTATATCCTCAGTGTATTAATCCGGGATTATAAACTTTATTCTAGGTGGTAAGGACCAAATCCTATAACACTCTATAGGAAAAAACACAAGACTAGTTCTTTTCACAGTAACTTGAACTATATATTCTACAGCGTTGTTGTGCTAAAATAGAAATCGATACTGGAAAAATTTTAAATAATTGTCTGAAAGGGTCTCAAGAGATATTAAAAGTTCTCATCTTTTAATGCACCTGGCCAGCTCAGTTGGAAGAGAACACAACTCTGAATCTCAGTTGTGAGTTTGAGCCCCGTGTCAGGGACAGAGTTGACTTTAAAAAAGAAAGTTATCACAAGAAAAAAAAATTCTAACTATGTGTGGTAATGGATGTTAATTAGACTCATAGTGGTGGTTATTTTGTAATATTTACACCATTATGTTGTATACCTGAAACTAATATATATGTCAATTAAATCTCATTAATAAAAATTGTAACATATTGATAACTTCAGAAATGAATATTAGACTTCTATTTCCTACAGTATATTAAAGTCAGATAGATACCCCAGCATGACGCTTCTGGTTGAAACTAAAACGCAGGATAGAGTGTTTTTAAAATATGATTTAATCAGATCACCAGCTTTCATATAAGAAAGGAATTTTAAAAGCCCCCTCCCCCCCGACAAGATAAAGTCAGTATAAAATAGATCAATGATAATAAGTGCTATATATAAAGCAGGGGAAGGAGACAGAAAGGGCCAGGAGAGGATGCAGCTTATAATCTTCAGTAGTATACAAGATTTACACCAAAGAAAATCAATGCAATTAAGTTAGTAATCAGTAATGAAATAACTGAAATAACTGTATATCTGGAAAATTTTATTTTTTGTTTTTTTTAAATATTTTATTTATTTATTTGACAGAGATCACAAGTAGGCAAAGAGGCAGGCAGAGAGAGAGAGAGGAGGAAGCAGGCTTCCTGCTGAGGAGAGAGCCTGATGTGTGGATCCATGCCAGCACCCTGGGATCATGGCCCCAGCCGAAGGCAGAGGCTTTAACCCACTGAGCCACCCAGGCTGGAATATCTGGAAAAATTTAAACACAGTTTAAATATCTGGAAAAATTTAAGTATATTTTTTAAAAGATTATGAGTTAAAGGCAAAAGTTATAACGGAAATTAGAAAATACACAGAACTGGGGTGCCTGGGTGGCTCAGTGGGTTAAAGCCTCTGCCTTTGGTTCAGATCATGATCGAGTGCTGAATTATCAAGCCCCGCATCGGGCTCTCTGCTCGGCAGTGAGCCTGCTTCCTCCTCTCTCTCTGCCTGCCTCTCTGCCTACATGTGATCTCTGTCTGTCAAATAAATAAATAAAATCTTTAAAAAAAAAAAAAAGGAAATGCACAGAACTGATAGATAACAAAAACACTACATATAAGACTTTGTAGAATGCAGGTACAGCAGTGCTTAGAGGAAATTTTATTTGCTTACCTACTTCCATTAGAAAGGAAGAAAAATAAAAACTTGAAAAATAACTTAAAAGAACTGGCAAAATAATGCTTACAGAAAAAGTAAAAGAATAAACTAGTGAAATAGAGAATATACAATATAGTAAATCAAGGAAGCAAAAAACTTGTTTTTTAAAAAACTAAAAAGGGGCGCCTAGGTGGCTCAGTGGGTTGGGCCTCTGCCTTCAGCTCAGGTCATGGTTTCAGGGTCCTGGGATAGAGCCCTGGGTCGGGCTCTCTGCTCAGCGGGGAGCCTTCTTTCCCTCCCACCCCCGCCCGCCTGCCTCTCTGCCTGCTTGTGATCTGTCTGTAAAAAACAAAATAAAATAAAAATAAATAAAAACAAAATAATCATACTTCTAGCAAAGTCAATCAAGGAAAAAAGGGGAAAAGGCAGACAGTTGTTATTAATAGAGAAGAGGCATAACTGCAGATGATACAAAGATTAAAAAGATATGACAATATTATAAATGACGTTATGCTAGTAAATCAGAAAATGTTTAAACGTGGAAGCAATGACAAATGTTTTTTCTTGATGAAAGCACTAGACCTAGATAACTTTACTGATGAGTCCTACTAAACATTTTAAGAGTCAGATAATTCCAATCTTCCATGAAATACTCCAGAGAACAGTAAAAGAGGAAAAAATCCCCAACTAATTTCAAACACTATTACTCTCAGATCACAATATAATTATATTTTTTTAAAAAGATAAATGAAATATCTCTACTTTTTTGGTTTTAATTTAAAAGCATATTCCTATACACCTCATGGGTCAAAGAAGAAACCATTTCGAGAAATAAAAAATGCTTAGAACTTAATTCTAATGAACTCTGCTATCAAATCTTGTGAGATGTAGCATAGGTGATACTTCAAGGAGAATTATCATAAATATATATTAGGAACAAAGAAAAGATGTCTTTGTTAGGAATAACACTTATATTAGAAATAACATTTATATTAGAAAATAAATGTATCATCTTAAATGCTAATAGTACCAAAACAGGATAAAAATAAATGTACCATGCACCCAACTTAAGAAAAAGTAAAGAACAAAATAAACTCAAAGAAAATCAGAAAGGTGGTAGTAAAGATAAAAGCGATAATCAATAAAATAAAAAGAAAAACTAGCAAAAACAAACTTTTAAGATTCAGCAAGAGGGATGCCTGGGTGGCTCAGTCAGTGAAGTGGCTGCCTTCAGCTCGGGTCATGATCCCAGCATCTTGGGATTGAGTCCCACATCCGGCTCCTAGCTCAGCAGGGAGCCTGCTTCTCCCTCTGTCTCTGCCTGCCACTCTGCCTGCCTGTGCTCTCTCTCTCTTTCTCTGATAAATAAAAATAAAATCTTAAAAAAAAAAAAAGATTCAGCAAGAAAGAGATAAAGCAAAAAAATTCAATAATATTTTTATTTCAATACAGATCAGCCACTTTTAAAAAAATAAGAGAATACTATCATTAACATATCAATATATTTGAAACATAAAATGGACAAATTTCTGGAAAAACATAACTTATCCCAACTGATGACAGAAGAAATAGAAAGAATAAATAATCCTATTAACTAATAAAGAAAATGACTAACTGCTGATGAGTTAAAAAGTTCTTCTGACCGGAAGAAATAGAATAATTAATTGTATAACTAGTAAAGAAAATGACTAACTGCTGATGAATTTAAAAGTTCTCCTGATGCCAGAAGAAATAGAAAGAATAAGTAATCCTATAACTAATAAAGGAAATGACTAACTGCTGATGAGCTAAAAAGTTCTTCACACAAAGTAAGTATCTAGACCCAGACAAATAGTTCTACCAAACTTTCAAGAA
Source organism: Mellivora capensis (assembly GCA_004024625.1). Lineage (NCBI taxonomy): Eukaryota > Metazoa > Chordata > Mammalia > Carnivora > Mustelidae > Mellivora > Mellivora capensis. The sequence goes on from PISX010008578.1 coordinate 5,007, forward strand.
AAGGAATATTCCAAAATGTCAAACTTCCACAAAACTGGAAAAGAAGCAATACTCTCTAACACATTCTGTGAGGCTAATGTAAGAGATATGAACCCAGACAAGGACATTACCAGAAAGGAAAACCATAGGTTTGTTTTATTCAAGAAATGAGAGGCAAAACCCCCTAATTATTGGCAAACTGTATCCAACTGTTTTTATCTTTTCTTAAATTTTTTTAAAATTTATTTTTTAAGTGGGCTCTACATGGGACTTGAACTCACAACCCTGAGATTAAGACCTGAGCTGAGAGCAAGAGTTGGATGCTTACCTGACTGAACCACCCATGTGCCCCCCCAACTGTTTTTATATACATAAAATAAAATGATGAGGACAGGAGGGTTTTGTTTTGTTTTCTTTAGGCTCCAAGCCCAGGGTGGAGCCCAATATGGGGCTTGAACTCAGCTCTGAGATCAAAGCCTGAGCTGAAATTCAGGATGCTCAACTGAATGAGCCACCCAGGCACCCTAATACAGGTTTACTTCTGGAATGCAGAGATAGTTTAATATTAGGAAACCTTTAAACATTACTCAACACGTTAACACATTAAAGAAAATAGTATTAATAGATACAAAAAGAGATAACATTTAATCACCTGTTAATCATTAAAACCTCAAGTAGACAAGAAATACAAGAGATTTTACTTAACTTGATGAAGAGTGTATGTAATAAACTGAAAACAATCATCATCCTCTAAGAGAGGAGGAGCTTAAAACCATTCCTTTATATCCAGAAAAAGGAAGAATGCCAAAGTCACCACTTTTATTAACTTTGTATTCAATATTCTGCCTAGGGCAAAAATACAAGAAAAATAAAGTCTTAAAGTCTGGCAAGGGGGAAATAAAATTGTCTTGATTTGCAAGTAATTTTTTTACAAAAAAAATGAATAATTAGATATAATAATAGACCAGCAAAGTGGCTGGATACAAGACTAATATGCTAAAGTAAACTGCATTTCCGTATAACAGAAAACAATTAGAACATAATTTTAGAAGATATCTCATGAACATTAATAAGAATTATAATATATCATGAAATAAATATAACAAAACATAGAAAATGTAAAACGTTACAGTAAGATATTTTATTTCAAAGATTTTATGTATTTATTTTAGAGAGAGCATGCAAGTGGGGGGGGCAGAGAAAAAGGAAGAGACAATTTGAAGCAGACTCCATGGTGAGCATGGAGCCCAATGTCAGGCTCCATCTCACAACCCTGAGACCATGACCTGAGCAGAAATCAAGAGTTGGACACTTAACCAACTGAGCGTCTCAGGTGCCCCTATGGTAAGATATTTTATTTATTTATTTTGAAGATTTTGAGGGAGAGAGAATGTGAGCACAAGAAGGGAGGAGGGGCAGAGAGAGAGAGAGAGAATCAGGCTCTCCACCGAGCAGGGACACTGACATGGGGCTCGATCCCAGGATCATGGAAACACAACCTGAGCTGAAGTCGGATGCTTAACCAATTGAGCCACCCAGGCACCCCTTCAGTAAGATATTTTTAAAAGAACCAAGTAAATGGAGAAATATTCATATTCATGGGTAGGAAGAATTAATATTATATAGGCATTAACTCTCTTCTAGTTTATTTATAATGTCACATAGTTTCAATCAAAATGCCAATGGGTTTCTCAGGGAAGGAAAAACTGATTTTAAAATGTACTTGGAGGGACACCTGTGTGGCCCAGTCTAGTATGTTCAGCATCTGACTCCTGCCTTCAGCTCAGGTCATGATCTCTAGGTCCTGGGATTGAGCCCTGCATCAGATGCCATGCTCAGCAGGGAGTCCGCTAGAGGATCCTTTCCCTTTCCCTCTGCCCCTTCCTTTGTACGTGTATTCACTCTCTCTCACTCTCTAAAATAAATAAATAAATCTTTAAAATGTTTTTGGAAAAGAAAAGACCAAGATTACTAAGATAATTCTGGAAAAATAAGGAAGGAGGATTTGGCTTACTAGATATAAAGACTCATTATAAAGCTATAGTAATTAAAAGAATGTAATACTGGTGCAAGAACCTACAAATTAACCAATGAGACACAATAGTATCCAGAGATAAACTCATGCACATATGAAACTGCGATCAAGACAGAAGGAGCTGGTCGATTGCTTTTTATTTTTTTTTAAGATTTTATTTATTTATTTGACAGACAGAGATTACAAGTAGGCAAGAGAGGCAGGCAGGGAGAGAGAGGAGGAAGCAGGCTCTCCGTGGAGCAGAGAGCCCAATGTGGGGCTCGATCCCAGGACCCTGGGATCATGACCTGGGCCGAAAGCAGAGGCTTTAACCCACTGAGCCACCCAGGTGCCCCTCGATCGCTTTTTAAAAGAAGGGACTGAGAGGCACCTGGCTGGCTCAGTCAGGAGACCACACAACACTTGATCTCAGAGCCAGGAGTTCAAGCCCCACATTGGGCCTAGAGCTTACTTTAAAAAAATAAATAAATAAAATAAAATAAGGAACTATTTATTTAGCAAATGGAGCTAAAAAAAAAAAATTGGTCATCCATATGAAAAGAACTAAAGATACATGTGTAGCTCGCAGTGTGAAAAATACACTTCAGATGAACTGGAACCCTATATGTCAAGAGCAAATTTTTAAGACATTTACAAAAGGATATAGACAGATATTCTTCTGACCTCAGAGTAGGGAAAGAAATGCCAAACATAAGTTAGTAATTGATATATCTGAAAAAATTAAACAACCTCTGTTTATCAAGAGATAGCTTTTATAATCGTGAAAGTACAGGCTACAAACAGGAAAAAGATATTTGCAAAAGATGTAACTGACAAGAGTAACATTGAGAACACACTAAAAAGAAAACTCACAAATCAGTAAGACAAACTAGCAGATGAATGGGCGAAGAGATGAGAACGTATTTTAGTGACAAAAACACATGGCCAGTAAACCTGTGAAAAGATGCTCTATCTTATTAGCAATCAAAGATAAACAAATTAAAACAAAATACAATTTCACCCCAATAGATGGACTCTCCAAAGTAACCTGTCTTCATGCTAACTGCCAGTTGTCCACCAAAATCTTCCTCTCCTTCTGCTATGGTCATAGAGTTGTAGCAGGAAACCAGACTCCCTTGCAGCAGATGTGGCCGTGTGACTAAACTCCCACCACTTAAATGAATGGAAACTGTCTGGTATAGGTCTGGCCTGGGTTTTAAAACACTGATGCAGGTGCTCCTCAAGACTCATTTTCCTTCCCACAAGCCAGCACATGAATATACTTAAGACCCATTTTCAATCAGGCAGTTCCCTAGGCGATGGAAGAGCAACAAGATGGAGAAGACTCAAATAACTTAACCAGGCAAAACAATTCTGGTGGCCTGGACTGCATACCTTCAGAATGTTGGATGAGAGAAAAAGCAAAGAAAGGGGGAGAAATAAAGGGGAAAACAGGGGGAAAGGCAAAGAAAGAAAAAAGGAGGAATCTCTATTTTTACATTCTTGTGAGATTCCTGCATCAAACCAAGAAACTGACCAAGGTATCCTGTAGTCCAAAAACACAGGAAGTACAACATATAACAAGAAGGAAAACTACCCAGAAATTCCTCCCACCATGCATGACAGCCTGCAGTGTACATGTAAAGCTTGGTCTGCTATGTGATGCAGTCATAGCAGCAACTGGCACAGCATGGACATTCATTAACTATTAGATGCTGTTGTGATTGCTTTTAATTATTATTTCAACATCCTTATTATAAAATATTTCTCCATGCCAAAATGTTCTTCAAAAACTACTGGTAATGACTGCATTACATTCCACATATACAAGTTAGCTAACCACCCCCGATGGCATTCAGTTAACCATTCCCCACTGTGGGACATTTAGACTGGTTTTAACTTTATGACATTCTAAAGAAGTTAAACACTATTTGAATTCAATTTAATTTTGTGGTAATACTTTACTGGACACCCTAAATAATTTTGAATGAGCACCACATTAAATTATACTGTAAAATGAATGACAATCCAAATGATTGCCCTTCTCATTCAATAAATGTTTAATAAAGCACTGTACTAAAAGGTATGAAAGATACATAAACAATACATTTTGTTATCAAAGTACTTTCAGGACATCTAGGTGGCTCAGTCAGTTGGGCATCCAGCTCTTGGTTTCAGCTGGGGTCATAATCTCAAGGTCATGGGATCAAGCCCTGTGTGGGATCCACACTGTGGGTTTGGAGCCTGCTTGGAATTCTCTCTCTCCCCCCCTCCCCCACTTGAGCATGCGAGCACTCCCTAAAATAAATAAATAAATAATCTTTTTTTGAAAAGTACTTTTTGTTTTATAACAATTATACTTCAATAAAGCTGGGGGAAAATCATGACACAGAAGGAAATTCACAGTTATAAATGAATTCTTCATATCCATATTGATTTAAAATTACATATATTTTTATCAAGACCATAAATTCAAATCAGTGACTTGATTTGATGTCTTAAGAATCCTTTCTACCACAGGTAAATAAAATCCATGGACTGGATTAGTTTTCATTTTTCGTACAGCATCACTGAACAAAGGTAAAGAAAATTCAAAGCAAAAGTTGTAAGTAAACCCATGATAGACCAGGCCCAGGAAATATAACGCTTTTAGGCTCTGTTACCTGTACTTGGATAAAAAATGACAATATAAAATCTGCTTATAAGGAGCAGGGAATCTCTCTGGTTTGCCTATCACATTTCCCTTTGTATTTCTACCATGAAACTCGCTCCACTCCATTCCAAAAGTACATGGGACTTCATCAGGATGATTAAATATTCACTCATTTTGGGATCTAGTCAGGTAGCAGACTGGTGATTATGTATCTGAATTTCAAAAAGCTTATCTAAGTCAGAATGTAACAAAAAGCAGTTGAAATGTGAAGAAAACTAAAATTACACAGATAACAAGGACTGATTTTTACTACTTACTATGTACCAAGCCTGTAACAAAGCTTTCCACAAATCACCTCACTGAAACCTTACAAAGGCAAGAAAGGAAGTGCTATTATCATCCCCATTTTACAGATGAAGAAATGGACTCTCAAAGATGACACACGTGATCATTGGCGAGGCTGGGTGGTTAACACCAAAATCCCTGCTCTTAAACAGTATGTTCTATTTCCTCCCATCTTGAAATATCAGCAGGAATATATACATATATATATATATATATACATATATATATATATATATGTTTTATATATATATGTAATCAAAACACTAGACAGTAAGTCAGGACCAACAGATAAAAATACTTTTAAATAACGAAAAACATCTTCAAATAACTACTCCTCATTTCACCTTCTACCTTCAAAAAAAATTTAAACTAAATAGAGTGATGACACATACACCTAATCCCCTTTTCTTTACCTTAATTGTCTAAATTGAAGGTAAAGGAGAAGCAAGATTGAAGTAAGAAAAGGGTCTGGCCACACAACAAAGCAGGCTCTCTCAAACCAGAACCAGAGGTAAACACGAGTGGCTCCTAAGTTGGTTAACGCTTCAGAAGAGTAAGGTAAGCAACACTGTTGAAGCTGAGGTTGGTCATCCTGTACTACCAGTCTTCACGGGAGTTCAGAAGGATGCATTCGGCCCCAAAATTTCTCCCAAACTGTTCCGTAATGTATTTTGAAATTCATGAAACCAACCAGGGTTTCTGGGCCATATAAGAGGGCTACTGAAGTAGCTCCAATTAGTTTGACTGAAATTTCAAGCAAGTTATATTTGCACATATTCACCATACTTTTTTTTTTCTTGATCCTAAGGCAAGCATGTGAAGCCACTGCCTGCGCATTGTGGTTTCTTGTAATGATCTTGGGGGGTGGGGGTGGAGGGGACACTTAGTTACAGTTAATCAATTTAATTAACTCCTCCTGTTAACAGAGCAGAGGAGCTGCTGTTCCTTCTAGGTCCAACTATAGTACTTTCAGTGAATGTAAAGTTTAAACAGCAAGGGACATCGGGGTGGCTCAGTCAGTTAAGCATCTGCCTTTGGCTCAGGTCATGATCTCAGGGTCCTCGGATCGAGCCCCAGGTGAGGCTCCCTGCTCAGCGCAAAGTCTTCTCCCTCCACCTCTCCCCACTGCTCATGTGCATGCTCTTTCTTTCTCAAATAAATAAAATTTAAAAAAAAAAAAAAAAAGGCATCTAAACAGTGAAGTATTCGATCTCCTGCTCTACTTTGTGAGGAATCTAAAAGTAAATCATTGTTTCTGAAAACAAACCTGGGTTCTAGCCCCAGGTAGGTTACACTTAATTGTGTAACTCTATCATTATGCTTCCTTGCATCATGTAAATGAATGGGTTGGACAGGAAATGTCTAACGTCCCTCCCAGCTATGAAGTTTTGATTCATAATTTAAGTTGTTGCTGTTTTCTATTACAGGTTAGGTGAAAAAACATCAGATGGAGATACAGGTTCTATGTTAGTGGCAACAGTGCGTTTTCCTATTGAAACCTACTGTATGACATGGGGTCCTATCAAATTGAATTGGCATTTCCTCACGATCCGTCTGCTACCATAATGTACTATTCGTAGTTCAGGCAGCAGAGTGGCTGAAGAACAACAGATTTTCTTGGCACTTCCTGTACATATGGCATATAGAGGAGTATGAGATTATCCCTCAAAAAATATTCCAAATGATAGCTGTCAAATCCTCGCAACTAGCAACATGCATTATTAAAAACAAACACAACCTCTCGGTCCATGAATTCCACTTTGCAAAATGTGTCTCCTGATCCTTTCAGTTCCCATATGGGAAGCAGTATTTTTTATATATGTGCCACAATACTATTGCTGCAGAACTGGAAAACTGCATAGAATACTAAAATCCAGATAATCTCCAAACCTTCTGTTAGCCAGTTGTAACCATCTATTTCCCTACCAAGCTTTTTGCCAGAGATGCTAACAAGCAACAGAGTCAACTAGTTTGTGTTTCATACACTTCTCTAGACAAGCTGGCTTCTTAAGAGCCCCCACAAATGAGAGATTGACTTCTCTGGATTCTAAATCTTTGGAAAGTTGACTAACACAATGCATGCAATAGTCTTTCTTCTCCTAGCTAACACACTCCTTTTAAATTACCGCTTGAGGTCCTTTTGTCTCTGATTTAAACACATCTATTCCTTGACAACTTGTATAATTCATAATTCTATCTTGTAATTGTGCCCTATACTTTTCTGAACATGGTTTTATTATTTTTCTCTATTCCCTATTGCATTACATTTAAATTTTCTGAGAACTCAAATAAACAGTGTTCGTGAATGCACTATTTAAAAAAAGTGAAAGCAAAGATGATTTCTCCCACAACAGGGTAGCCGAAAGAAAATGCAAAAAGCCTGAAAATTTTACTAAGTGATTAATATGAACGGGCATAACATCTTCAATCAGACTCACAGATCATTACAACCGAGAATCCAAACTCTTCGTCTTACAAGAAAACCAAAAGCCAGAGAGAAGCTATGTGACTTATTCAACATGATGTATCTAACTAGATGTACTTACAGTTTCACACATAAAAATTACACACTGTCACCTATGATGGCTCTTTTCACAGTTGAGAATAGCTCTATGAAGTTTGTTCCCAAAACATGTGCAGGCAGCCACAGTGCCAAAATCCCACACCTGGAGTCATTCCTTTAGATAAAACCACTATCTCAGAAATTCCGAGATTTGTGCAACTGGTATCAGGGAAATGGGAGAGAAAAAGAAAGAACAGTACTCCAGAGTATTAAGTTTTAAGTCAGAAGGTTAAAAAAAAAAGCACACATAATCAAAAATGACTCCTGAAATCACCCATACCCTGAAGTCACCTAGAGACTCCAATACATGTGGCTTTATTCATTGGGAACAGATCTGTCTTCTCTTCTGAGTCCAGCCCAGCCAGGTTTTCCTTTAGCAATTGAATAGACCACATTTCTTTTGTTTATCAACAGATGAAATAGTTGGCTGGAATTAAAAGAGGTGGTTGTTCCAAAACCACATACCTTTAAACAGTGGACTAGCACTCTGCTAGGGTAAAGGGCTCACCCTTACAGAGGGACTCAGCAAATAAAACAGAAAACCAGGGTCCTGCATTTCACATCCTTACAAAGGAACCTACTCCCACTGTGCGTGCGGAATGGCTTGGCCTCATGCACTAGGTCACTGTCATTTTTCTCCCACTCGTTTCTTGATTTTGCTCAGAAGCACAGGTGAATTGGGGCCACTGAAGGTGTGCATGACCTGACTCCCTTGTACTACCCTATTCCCATAATTGCATATGGATATAATGACCTGGGTTTGAAACAGAATAGGTGGAAATAGATAAAGTCTGGATACAGGTCCTGATGAGAAGAGCAGGTCAGGTTAGGAAAGAGTCAGAAAACAGCCTGAAGACTGGGGCATGTGTGAATGAGGAAGGTTGAAGAGAACGGAGAAGATCACTTACTGTGGGACAGAATTTGTTCCAAAAATAATCCTCACCATGTTCATAATTTTTTCTTGAATTGGATTTGATAGACACATTTTAAACACTGCAATACATCCCATTTTATTGATTTTTTTAAACATAGAGGGCCTTTTATCTCAAGCATATCAGTAGTCATATAACAATAGAATTCACTCTGAAAGAAATTAATCATGAGACTCTTTTTAAAATTTTTTTAATTTTTTATTTTTTTATAAACATATAATGTACTTTTATCCCCAGGGGTACAGGTCTGTGAATTGCCAGGTGAGACTATTTTTCATATAAGGACCTGATCATGGACAAATGACTTTGGAGCAGAAATAATGAAGCCAATACTTAAAAGGGCATTCTGCCAGTTAGCGCTCCAGGCAGCAAGAAAGCCAGACTGCCATCCCTCAAAGATCTACCACAAAGAGCCATGTGGAAAACCTGCACAAGGAATGGTGACTAGGAGTCCCACCTTAGAACGAAAGGTTTCAGGCTGTGTTGCACTCATTAAGAAAGATTCTGCTTCTTAAAAAGTTTGCCTGTCACTAAGGAAATAATTACTTCTCAGCTAATATAACTTTCATATCAATATAACCAGTTCCCGTAAGTATAAATTATATTAATTACAAGCAGTTAAAAATCATTTCTTGAACAACGCTGAGCTCAAATCCATTATCAGTGTTAGCCTCAAGAAACATGAGTCCCCGGGCTTGCACACTACATCTGTGGCCATGATGAGCTGGTCCAAATTCACCCTTGGGTGATGGAGGGTCCCCCTCCAGGTCCTCTCACAGGACTCCAGGCATTTTCACAACTTGACCACACAAAAGAACACTGAGGCTGCTCCTGCCTTTCCCAAGGCAAGTAAGGAATGCCTCCCTCAGCGGCCCTTTTATAACACTGTATCTGAAAAAACACAGGTGTCTACACAGCAATTGTTATGAACTTTGCATTGAATATTCCAAAGAACAGCAATCTCAACACTCCATCCATTGTCTCAATAGGGAAAATCACCCAGGAGAGACCATAGAAGAGGAAAAACAAAAACAAAAACACCCACAAAAATACAACCACTTTGACAGCATCACAAAATACTTGTACTAGAGAGAAAACACATTTTTAAAGCACATTAGGTAAAAATGTTTAATCAACATTAATTAGGTTCCTTCATGAGTTGACAATGTAAATAGACGGCAACTACTCCTTAAATATTCAAACCAGTTCACATACAAGTAACTTTCCGCAAACGATATAGCGATATTCCCATGTGAGGGTGAAAGATGGCACTGAATTCTGGCCCATTATAGAGGAGGAGTCAGATTCCATTAGTCCCTGCTTGGTTGAACTGCCAGGCTTTCAGGGAGCTGTTTTATAAAAGGCGGACTCACCCTGATAAATGGTGAATAGGATAAATGTCTAAAATCATCGGCACTCCATGAAGCTCTAGACCACTTGGTGTCCAGACTTCAGAAAGACGACTCCTTAAAATACTACGTGTGTGTGTGGTGACAAAGATATCAGTTAAAAAGAATCATAAGGAGGAGGAAGAGGATAACTGGGCAGGAACCACTGTTGCTGCCTGCCTCCCCTGTAAGTTGCCCGGCTGAAGGTGGCTGAGTTAAAGCCAGTTCTCTCTCCGGTGGAGGTGCGCTCTGGCAGCCGGGGAAAGCCACCCGGTTTCCAGCTCCCTGTGGGCTTGACGAGACTGGGACTGGGACTGGGACGGGGATTGGCTCGTACGAACCCTGGGGTGGCTCAGCCGGAGGCTCTGGCTGTCCCTCAGCGCCTTCCTCCAACGCAGACACCAAGTTAGAAAGGCAACTCCTCGAGCACAATGACAAGAAGGCACACAAAAGGAGCAAGGCAGCCGCTCCCATCCTTACCTTTGACTTGACTTTCGTATTCGGCTATGATCTCTTTGTCCTTTTTGAATCTGCTCGGAGTGGACATTATCCAGCTGTTCTGGGTTTGCTTTCAATGGGCAAGTTGTGTTAGGCTGTCACAAACCGGTCTCCTTGGAGAGGCAGAGAGTTGTACTCCCACACACCGGGAACCCAGAGGCAGCTCCGACAGGAGGTAAAGGAGGAGGAAGACGAGGAGGCGGAAAGAAGAAGCGAGCCGAGGACTAGATTAAGCCGGGCGCTGGCACCATACTCTCCCGCTCGACTGCCGTCGGTGATCCGGCGGGGAGCCGGGCTCGGGGCCGGAGAGGCCCGGCGCGCAGGCAAACTCCTTGGAGCGAGCGGCGGGGGGCGTCTCCCTGCCCACCCCACCCGGAGCCGGCCACTTCCTCTACGGCCGCGGGGCGGACGCGGGGTTCGCGCCCGCGCTCCGCACCATTGTTAGAAACACGCACCCGGCGCTCGGGGCAGGGCCGGCAGTGGAGGGCGGGCGCCGCGACCCTCCCTTCCTGCTCCCGCCGCCGGCTCCGGCTCCGGCGCTCGGGGGGTCCCACCCGGGCCGGGATGCTGCCGCCGCGGCCGCCGCTCCCCTGTCGGCAAAGGCGGCTGCCAGCGCCCGGGCAGGCGAAAGGAAACGTAATCCTACAGCGAGTCCCCGCTGCTGGCCGGGAGGGCGGCCGCTGCGCCGTTCGAACGCGTCCTGGGCGCAACCCCGGCGGAGTTTAGGTCTCGACAGCCGGCGCCGCGAGGGGCCTCTGTCTCCTGGGCCACGGGGCGCCGGAGCTGCCTCTTTCTCCTCGTCCCGCTTTCCGCTGCTGCCCCCAGGAGGCCGCCGCTGCCCTGCACACTCGCACGCACACCGGGAGGAGCCGCGCCCCCGGCGGCCGCAAAGTTGCCGGCGCGCTCACGGCCCGCGGCTCCCCGCGCCCAGAGAGCGTGCGGCGGGCGGCGGCCCCACCTGCCGCGCGGGACTCGGCGAAGAGGAGCGGGGCTCGCGGGAGGGGCGGCGCCGCGGTCCGTGCCCTTCGCTCTCGCCCCCGCCCCGCTCGGTGAGGAGACGCCGGCTGGCCCGGGAAGATGGATGCCTCTCGCGGCCACCCGCGGCCCCGCCCCGCGCGCCAAGCCCGGGCGGCCCTGGGCGACGCCCCCCGCGCCTCCCCCGGCTGAGGCAGGGCTCGACTGGGTTCGGCGGCCGGACCGCAGCCCCAGCAGCTGGAAACCCCGTTCCCGACCCAGGCGGTCCTGGGCCGAGGGAGGGGGCTCTGGAGGGGCCTTTTCCAGAGTCCATCGGGCGAATCCAGAGTTGGAGCTCTCCATGACAGGAAGGGCTGGGAGTCCAAGATGTTGGACCCCCGTAGGGAACCTGGAGGCTCACTGAATTGTGCACGACTTGGCTGCTAAAAAAAAAAAAAAAAAAAAATCAAAGGACGGTGAAGCTCTTCAGTCGAGATGGAGAAAAAAATACCCATCTTGAATACAGTATAACCCCCATCCTAGAAGTAGCCCCGGGGAGCTAGGGCGGTGGAAAAGGCGTGGTCACCAGCTTTGTGAGGGACGCAAGTACCGCTTGGGACCTTTCCTGTCTCCTTTCCAATCACTTCCGACAGAGTGTGGGCCTGGTTTGTCAAAGCAATTATTCAGAGGCGTGTCCAGGATACAAATGTTTTCCTTGCAAGATCTAAACAGAGTATAGACTTTAGACTTTGATCACTCATTGATGTATCCAGTGATAAACTTTCACATTCTCAGTGCGGGCCAAACACCAAGCTAAGAGGTAGGGACTCAGAGATCAGTTCCCTGCCCCCTACCTAAAAGGATCTGAAGGTTTATTGTATAAATAAATAAATAAAATACAATAATGCTTTAAGAGAGTAATACTCGAGGCTTTGGGGAGCCCTGAAGGGAAAAAATGGGCTGCCAGCGGTTTGGGGAGAAGTGGTATTTAAACTGGATTTGAGGGCGCCTGGGTGGCTCAGCGGGTTAGGCCGCTGCCTTCGGCTCAGGTCGTGATCTCGGGGTCCTGGGATTGAGTCCCGCGTGGGGCTCTCTGCTCAGCGAGGAGCCTGCTTCCCTCTCTCTCTGCCTGCCTCTCTGCCTACTTGTTATCTCTCTCTGTCAAATAAATAAATAAAATCTTTAAAAAATATATAAACTGGATTTGAAGGATGATTAGTAAGCAGAGAGGGAAGGGGTTGAGTTCCAGGAGGAAAAAGGAACATCATACTTTGGGGCAATTGGAAATAGAGTTACAAGATGTCCTCTACTAAAATACCAGATCTCTCATGGGAGGTGAAAAACATTTTGAAAGTTTAAATATATATTTATGTTTCAACTGACAGTGCGTGAAGGTTGTTTTTAATTGTAGAGCTTTTAAATTTTAATTAAAAAAAATTTTTTTGAGGAGCTCCTGGCTGCCTCAGTCAGTGCAGCATGCAACTCTTGATCTTGGGGTTGTAGGTTCAAGCCCCAAGGTGGGTGTAGAGATTACTTTAAACAAAAAATATTTTTAAAATTAATTTTTTTTCCATTTTGCCAAACAAGAGGTTAAATATGGAACTCCTGACTGCCCTAATTTCATGTGGAACTGTCTTATGTAAGAGTGTTGGGTGAAGAGCCAGAATATCTAAAGCAGAGAGGCTGGGAAGGAAGGTCAGGGCCAACTGGGAGAGGCCTCCTGTACTGAGCTCTTGGACGCAGTTCTGCAGACAACAGGGAACCTGTTAAGTAGAAAAGTGTCATGATCACATATATGTTTTATAAAGACAACTGTTGGCAGTGTGGAAGGACGGGTTGGGCATGGGAAGAGAGAGACCAGAGATAAGCAGCGTACTTTGGTGATGACTGCAGTCAAATATAAATGTGATCCACATCATCTCTCCATGGTGCTGCTGGGATTTACTTTATATTTGCACTTGGGAAGTACGACTTGGCAGCAGAAAGTGCAGCCCCTAGAAATGAACTGTGGCTACTGCGGTAGCCACAAGCCCCAAAGACAGAACATCTAGAAGTGAATCCTAGCTCTGCAGTTTCCTGAGTGACCTGATACAAATTATAGCCCCTCTCCCGGTCTCAGTTCCCTCATCTGTACAATGGGTTAATGCCTAGCTCCTGGGGATGTGATAAGCATTTACTGAGATTGTCCCTTAAAGTGCTTATAGCAGCACCAGACTATTACACATACCCAGAGAATGTTAGTTATCTTTGTGCTTATTATCTCAGTTTTAATCTTCTTTGAAAGAAAGCTATTTAAAAATCAGAGACAGGGGGCGGAGCCCCTAACTGGCTCAGTCAAAAGAGCCTGTAACTCTTGGTACCCAGGAAGTGAGTTCAAGCCCCATGTTAGGTGCAGAGATTACTTAAATAATTAAAACTTTTAAAATGATTAAAGAAATAAAAACCAGAGAGTGTATCTTAAACATCTTCGATTTCATCATGTTCAATAAACCATTGATAAATGTTTTTGAATGTTAATGACTTACTATTGGTAAATCACCATCTTACTGTTTTTGGAAATTGGGTCCCATCCACTAAACAAAGCATTTTGCATACGTTCTTACAAGAACCCTACAAAGGTTGATACCACTGTCTTCATTTTATAGACGAGAAACTAGAAAGCCCAGTAAATGTGTAAAGAACTGGCTGGGTCAGCATTCCAGCCCCTAACAGCTTCCCTCCAAAGTGGGTTTCCCCAATTTTCTACTCTGTTTGCTGTGAACTTATGGTTCTTTAAACTTGTGAGGCAGGTTCACATACACTGAAATGTGTCTGACTGGTTCATGGTTTTCCCTCCATGGATCTCTTCTGGTCCAGTCATGCACTATGATTAACAAGTCAATTGATTCTTTCATAGTTTTCTCTTTTTCAGGTTCTTATCTTTCCCATATTTAGGAGCCCACCTTGCTTCACAAAGCTGAATATGGAGAATGCCTGTGACTTAAAATCCAGAAAGCCAGGGTGAGCTGAGTTTGGGAGACCGGCAGCTGTGATTCTAATTCTGTGCCTTTGCTCCACCTTGTGGTAGCTGTTATCTTAGCGGTACAACAGGGATGGCCCCTAAAGCTCACCCCTCCCCTGCCACACTCCTACTCCAGGAGGCCCAGGAGGAGAAATTTGGAGTGCCTGATGGTAGGATTCCTATGCATACTCACCCACCCTGTTTTCTAGTATTTGCCTTTCAGAACCACTCCAAATTTCCAGAAGTACTACTTAATCTACCGTGTGACCATATGTCCTGATAATTAGGAGTATACACAGGGGTCCTTGCAGCCACAAAATAAACCACGCACCTTACCACAGTACCACTTCGGCTCAATCCTAAATAACTTAAATCATTTTTTTTTTAAGTTAAATACAAACACATTAAGGAATCAATGCCAAGTTCATACAAGTCTTTTTAGATACAGTTTCAGGGTCTAAAAGTAGCTTCGTGTCTGAAGTAGGACATCCGGCTACTCCCCTTCCTGTCAGGGATACCTTCTCCTCCGTCTGCTGGGATGGAAAAGTGGGTGAAGGGCTGTAGCCTCGGTATGATTCCTGGATCCAGCCAGAGCCTCAGAACAGCAACTGTTGTGCACGCACATCTGTGTCTCCACTCTATGACCCCTTGGCTTCTCAAATTGCTTGCAGCGGTGCTTTCAGTGAATTGCGTTTTGGTATCATGTCCTGGGGCAGTGTTTTATAAAGTCTGATCTTACCATTGATCCCCTTCACCAAAATCACCTTGGGCGTCTCTTAGAATTCAAACGTTCTGTCCTTAAGGCCACATTTCTCAACTTTAATATGCATAGAAATCACCTGAGAAGCTTGTCATACTAAGGTCCTGATGCCTTCGGGAGTGAGGCTTGAGATCATGCATTTCTAATAAGCCCCCAGACCACACCAATAATGCTGTCATAAAGACCACACTTTGAGGAGTAAAGACTCATGGGGTCCAAATTTGGGGTGAGGGGGAGGTCCCCAGGGTGATTCTTATGCATGAGAATCTTTGCCCAAGGGCAAGGGATACTAAAAGAATATCCTTACAAAATACTAGCTACATATACTCAAGTAATGTTGATGACATGGTCAAGATTTTTAATTTTTTTTTCAATTTAGTGCATCTCCAAGAAAGTAGACTGTTTTCTCCTCCCAGATAATAACACCTTTGTTTTAACTCTTCATCCGTAAAATGGGAATAATAATTACCCACCCAGGTTTGTAGTAGGAAATAAATACAAAGTGTATAAAAAGCAGTTAGCACCAAACCAGGCACATAGGTGATAAATGTTGGTGTTCTGGTCATCATCATCTTTATTATTTGGTACAAAAAGCTTACTTCCAAGTTCATAGCAAAACCAATCCAGTTTTGGAGGAACTTTTGATGTGTTTATGTATGCCTATGTACCTCCTTGTTTAAACCTCCTGTGTTAATTGAGAAATTCTTTGGTTTTGATGGGATTGTTTTGTAATTAATTCGTTTATTGTGTGTCTGCATTTTCTAGACACCATCTCGAATCTTTTATAAAATGATCTGTATAGTCTCTTCCATTCTAATGAACAAATATTTATTGAGTATCTATTCAGTTGTGCAATAGGACATTGCTGATATTTAACCATTTTTGACATAAAAGATGGGAAAGTTATATGATGCAGTGTATTACTGCGAGCCCTGCACTTGGCAATTGGCATAAACAAAAGTTGACATTAAAAACCCACTTCCAAATATCCAAGTGAAATCTCAATTGAATCCTACCCAAATCTAGGGAAATCTCATTCATTCATAGGCTGGATGAATCCAGTACAGTTTGCTAGGTAGTCAATCAAGAAATATTAATCATTGTTTTAAAGGAAACTTGGCCCATAATTTAACAGCAGCTTGTGGAAATGGACCGTGTAAATAGCCATTTTTCCCTTTTCTGGCAACACAGTAGTAAAGACAAGCTGTCAAAAGATCTTGCCAATTTCAGTCTGATGCACTTTCCCTGATAGGGAAGTGGGTAGGATGTAACAATAAAGGTGAGCTTGGATAAGGCCCTGAAAGCTCCAGTGCAAGACATACTAAAAAGAGATGGCAGGAGAGATATAGTAGAGAGATAAAGAAACTAAAGGTCACAGGGAGAGAAAAAGCAAAAGAGAAAAATAAAACGCATGATTCTTCTAAAATGTTCAGTTGCATAATTTGCTCCTGCCAAAAACAGTCATCTCTGATTTTCCAGAAAACTCTTTAAAGCTAAAATAAATGAGGGCTTTTAAATACCTTTAATTTTCTTTGAATAAAACTGCTTTGTAAAGATTTTAACCATCTGCTCAAAATCACCTGTTTCCATTTTGCACAAATCGTTATGAAAATAGAATCTGCTTTGTGTAATCTCATATTTATAACTTCCAAACACCCACACATAACAGTCTTCTCATTGGAGTGACTATCTTCTGCTTTGAAATTCTACTACAACTTCCCATGTGGCTGCGGCACAATATAAGCGGAATATGAATATTCAATGAGCCCATTCTGATGAAAGTATTAAATCCCATCACATATACAAAAAAAAAAAAATGGTATTATTACTCAGAGGAAAACAGCCAAAGTTAGACAAGAAATGGCAGCTGCAATCCAGTTATCAGAATCAGAGATGGATTAGTATGTAGAGCAAACCCTAACAAAAAGATTTATTATACCAGGAAGTGCATGTGTCTCTAATGCCTATATTTTGGGAAATGAATAACAGACTCCACCCCTTCTTGCCATTATACTTTGGCAGCAGACATTTCAAGGCTGCCTAATTTTGTTATCTCTTTCATAAAGAAACCATTCTATACAAATGTTCCTCGGGAGTGTACCAGAGAAGCCTGTAGGTTGGTAAATAGAATCCTATTTAAATATAATGGTGGGGGGCGCCTGGGTGGCTCAGTGGGTTAAAGCCTCTGCCTTCAGCTCAGGTTATGATCTCAGGGTCCTGGGATCGAGCCCCGAATCGGGCTCTCTGCTCAGCGGGGAGCCTGCTTCCTCCTCTCTCTCTGCCTGCCTCTCTGCCTACTTGTGATCTCTGTCAAGTAAAATAAATAAAATCTTTAAAAATAATAATAATAAATAAATAAATAAATATAATGGTGGGGCACCTGGGTGGCTCAGTGGGTCTGCCTGTGGCTCAGGCATGACCCCGGGGGTCCTGGAACCCAGCCCCGAATCAGTCTGTCCCTCTCCCTCTGCCCCTCCTCCTGCTCATGCTCTTTCTCACTCTCTCAAATAAGTGAATAAAATCTTTAAAATAAATAAATACAATGAAGACACTTGCACGTAAAAGAATCTGAAGGTATAGTCTTTTGTGAAACAGAGATGATTTTTGGAAAAGGATCTGAGGCAGTGGGCAGTGGAGGGTTATGTGCCACCTCAAGCTGAGGAGAAGAAGGTAGGGGTCTGGGACCTCAAAGGGAAGAAAAGACAATTCACAGGAAGATAAAAAAAAGAGTAAATATCTCGTAAACAAATGTTTGCCGGGCCCTTCACAAACAATGGGACATCGAGAGGAATTTTAACAAACAGATTTTGCTAAATCCCTCCGGGGGCAACCACACCTAGTTCCCATTATACTATAGTTATCTGTGGTGATAGCTCCCTTCCTGGAGCAGATCCTCCGTCTGAAATCTTCTAGGCAACTGGGGGGAAGAACAAAGGTTCTTCCTGAGTCTTCTGTTTCTTAACAATGATCACCATAAAACAACCCGCAAACCAAGAGACATATTTGGGGGTGACAAATTTTGCCTCTCTACACCCACTACTTACGGCCCCCTAGCATCTCGTGCTTCCTTGGGCCACAGCTCTTGCTATCCCATGTTTTTGTTTATCTACTTGTCTGACCCCACCTCTTATCTGCGAGTCCCCAGAGCTACGCGAACACTGCTCCTGACATGAAGTAGACCCTCAATAAAGGTGCGTTGAAAAACATGGGCGAATGATGACACCCCTTGACAAAATGCACAATTTGGAAATGGTATTCCCTTTCAGAGGGAATTCCTTGTATGTGAGAATCTCACTTAGTTAATTTTGATGAGGCGAAATGATCAAAATAAGAATGATGAAGGAAAGTAAAAGACAAAGAGCTCTGGAAAGGAAGATTACCGTTTTGCTGCGGCACCTTAGCTGAGGTCTCTCAGAGAAAGATCTGTTCCGTTTGAAGCAGCTGACAGGAATTTGAAGGAGCCCTGGGTTTAGAGGCAGAAACCTAGGCTTGGCTTCTGGCTCTGTCAGTTTGCCTCTTTGACTGTTGTTTTCTGGACCAGGAAATGGGGAAAGAACATGTGACTTCGGAGCTGTCGGGAGAGGGAGAATGTATTTGAAATGGCATCGTAAACTTCAGAGCTGGACAAAGTATGATCGGTGAGGGCAGCCTGGGAGAGCCTGACTGAACCAGACAGGGACTCCCGCGGGGCCAGACAGTGGGAGCATCTCCTGTGAGGGTAGGGGATGGGGCATCAGACCCTGCAGCCGTCCGCCGGAGCTTGGCATGCTCTCACCAAATGTCAGCTGGAACTGCTGGTTTCTTGAAAGTTCCAGTCACGTCGCGCAAACCCAGGGCAGGCTATCTAAGGCTATCTGGGTGGAAATGGGTTTTCTAGACCCATCTGTTTACGGACTATGGGCACGGCCATATGCTGTGGAGTAATCCATATGTGGAGTAGTGCCAGAGAGCACAGCGGGATAGGAGGACACAGAGCAGGGAGCTGCCCCAGTGATATGACTGGAGGGCCCCCTGAGAAGCTCTTCAGCCAAAAAGGCCTCCCTTACTGATCTTTCCTTGGTGCTTGGGATTCCTACATTACTCAGTCTCTTCGATGGGGCCTGACATCCAGTTTGGAATTAGAATGCAATGGACAACACAGTGAACAAAAGGAAATCAAATAGTTAACACCATTAAAAGTTGCTCAGAAATTGCCATCAAGGGGCACCTGGGTGGTTCAGTCAGTTGAGCATCCAACTCCTGATTTCAGCTTGGGTCATTATCTTAGGGTTGTGATTTCGGCTCCATTCATTATTTCAGGGGTGAGATCAAGCCCTGACTTGGGCTCTGCACTCAGTAGGGAGTCTGCGTGAGATTCTCTCTCCTTCTGCCCCTCCCCCTGCTCATGCTGTTTAAGTCAAAGGCTAAAAAAAAGTTTATATTTTCTGTCTATCCTTGGAAGAATATTTCCCACATAGCTCTTGCACTGATAGTATCAGTTAGAGCCCACAGTCCTTCATGGTGGTAAGCCATAGAAATGGTCATTTGTCCATTAAGTCACACTCCTGCTAATAGAAAACTGAATTTTTTAATTTAATAACCAAATGAATCTGTTCTTCAATGTTATATTGATCAGGGGCTCTCTGAGTATAATAGCTAGTCCCCCAGTTGGTCCAAAACAATAAAGCCAGTACATTTATTTATTTGTTTATTTTTAAAGACCAGTATTTATTAATCTATAAGTTCTTAGCCAGCTTTGTTGTTATTTTAATAATATTAATGATAATGGTAATAATAATAAATATCACATACTGAATCCTTATTACATGCCACATACCATCGTAAGTGCATTAACACCATATTTGCATAAAAGCTCCTAACAATCCTATGGGATAGGTTATACTATCTTTGTTTTGACTGAAACATAGAGATATTAAGGAATTTCCCAGTGTCCAAAACCTAAAGCAGAGTTGAGATTTAAACTCAACCATTGAGGGGTACTCAGTCGGTTAGGTGGCTGCCTTTGGCTCCAGTAATGATCTCAGGGTTGTGGGATCCAGTCCTGGTTCGGGCTCCCTGTTCAGTGGAGTCTCCTTGTCCGTCTCCCTCTGCCACTCCCCCTGCTTATATGCCTGTTCTCTCTGTCTCTCTTTCAAATAAATACAAAAAGAAATAAAATCTTAAAAAAAAAACCTCAACCATTTAAACTTAAACTCATTTAACCTCGGGCGCCTGGTGGCTCAGTGGGTTAAGCCTCTGCCTTCAGCTTGGGTCATGGTATCAGCATCCTGGGATCGAACCCCACATCGGGCTCTCTGCTCAGCAGGGAGTCTGCTTCCTCCTCTCTCTCTGCCTGCCTTTCTGCCTACTTGTGATCTCTCTCTCTGTCAAATAAATAATCCTTTAAAAAAACTCATTTAAACTCAAAACCCATGCTCTTACCCCCTATTATAGATATGTGTTTACACATACAATGCACACATATATTTATATACAAAGTGGTAGAGCTTACTACCGTGAATTTACTTTTAGTGCGGGTGGTAAATGGCAATACTTGTGTATTATAAAAGTGGCCAAAGAGTCTAGAATCTCCAGCCCAGCCTTAAAACTAGCTATGTGTGCTTCCATTTTTGATGACCCTTTGTATTTGTAAAAAGTTATATGCGTGATTTTCATATTCAAAATTTTTCTACAGTTAGATTTCCTAAAAGCATTCTGTAATTGAAGTCAATATTTAGTCAATCAAATGGGCCTGATCACTAAGAGAGACGGATTATTTCATGACTTTCTTGGCTCTGGCAGCAAAGCAAAAAACAGTGGGAAAGAACTGTAGCAGGATAACCCTTTCAGGTGTTGATTTGGGGGTTCCCCTCCCACACTGTGCAAACAAATAGACAAATGCCATAAGAAAATCAAGATGACAAAAATGCAGCCAGCAGCTTTCAAGAATGCCACTGATGGAGCCCTACATGGAAGGACGCAGATGCGTTCTGACAGAGCTTTCCTCCCACGGATCTGATAAAGCTCTCAAAGGAAAGAGAACAGTGGGAGAGAAGAGGCATCCTGCACCTCAGACACATGGGAGGGAAGCCCAAGCCCTCTCTGGAGCTGGCACCGCTACTGGCCCCGAGCCAAGCTGAGACAGAGCTGAGTTGACCCTCTTGTCATTCTGTGGGTTCCGCCATTCACCAGTGGTCAGCCCACTGTCCATCGTTAGTCCAGTTTGAAGTCTTGTTGTCTTTGTCCCCCAAATCTTTTCATGTGCTTCTGACTGACCATCTTCCTGGGAGCATTCCCTC
Source organism: Mellivora capensis (assembly GCA_004024625.1). Taxonomy (NCBI): domain Eukaryota; kingdom Metazoa; phylum Chordata; class Mammalia; order Carnivora; family Mustelidae; genus Mellivora; species Mellivora capensis. The sequence continues at coordinate 26,372 of PISX010008578.1, forward strand.
AGCTGACAGCCTAGGACACTCACAGACACCATTCCACGCCCTCCCTCACTGCCCTCACACTGGAAACTAGACTTGTAGTCCTTGATGGGTGATGGTGGAGAGGGCTTGGATGCTTTGTGGGCTGATGTTGGGACAGCTGAAAGGGAAATGTTCAGTCTGAAGAAAGCAGGACTATTTGGAATCCACGTGAACTCACCCGGTGAGCCAGGATAGCAGAGGAAGGCACTGCCCCGTCACAGAGCGTTAAGAAGGGGGAATGTTAGAGCTTGCGGAACATCTCGTCCCACCCTTCCACACAGCAGAGTAGACTACGTGTTTGGGGTCAAGTAGCTGGTTAATGGCTCAGCCACAACGCATTACCAGATGTCACAAGTGAGTTTAATCCTCTCTCCAGTGCACGGCCTGGGCACATCTGGTTTGGGAGCTCTTTCTTTGGGGTTTTCTCTGATCCTCCTTCAAGTCATGGTAAGTCAAATAGAGGACCCACTTTCTAAGTTCTTAGAAGCCCAAATTCAATAGCTTACACCAAAGTGAAGTTTTTGTTGAATTTGTTTGTTGCCGTGAGATATAGTGAAGACATTTTTTTTCAATGGTTGGGAGAGCCAGAACTGCTTATAGAGATTTCTCCTCCATGGAGACTCTATGAGATGGCTTGCACTAGCCCACAGGTGCCTGAACTGAGCACCAGAATGCACTTACTTGTGTTGAGGAAAGTCCAAGCTTCCCTAAGATAAATGAGGACCTGACCTTCCTTACAGTTATGCCTGTGTTCTTCTGCTCATTCTCCCATGAATACTTATTTCACTAGAACTTTTACAGATGGAGAAGGAGGGTGTTGGCCTGCCGCTCGGCATTTCTCTTAATGATCACTTTGTAAACCACGGTTTATCTTTGGACATTTCAGTGACTTTCTACCGCTCACCATTATTACACCAACAAAACTGATCTGGTTGCACTTTCTACAATTGTTCTCCATGGGCTTCTGTTCCCTTTGTAGTTTTTTATTTTTAGAAGTGTTTTTAGAGGAACTCTTGTTTTTAGCATCACTTTACGAGTGTCAGTGTATTTAAAGTTTCTTTTTCGTGGCAGATAAAAAACTTTCAGGACTTCTCTTACAGGTATTGTTGGAACATTCAAAATAAAATCTGTTTAGGAAACACAGGGATATCCAGATATTAAACAAATCAAATGAGTTTTCTCATAAATATTAGGTTGACTCCTGGTTAACATTTTAGACTCTTACTAATATTTCACACATTGTTTCTGTTCAACTAATTTCAGAACTTCATGAAAAAGTTGAATGGTAGGTTGGGTAAGAGGGTACCACAATGGGAGCCTTTTTTCCAAGGCTGGCATGTGAATAAAGTACCTGCAAATCATAAAAAGAAACAAAATAGCTTTAAAAATAAGAATTTTACACTAGTCACATCGGCATGTATACACTCACTGGCGTAGGGCTGTTGGATATGGGGGTCTAAGCTGCAAGATTTGGCCAACGTTTTCAGTTGTTTGATCTCCCCTGTTGGGTGACCTAGAAGCTCTCAGACCTGTGTGCCTTTCAGCTCATTGAGACATATGATGACAGCAAAGGAAGTGAATTTCATTCACGATGTATCCCTTATCAAGGCATGAGTAGGGAAGCCAGGACTCCTCACCACAGTGTGGGCTGAGGCTACTGCTTCTTGTTTCCTTGGGCAATACACAGGAAATTGAAATCAGAGGGTCAGATTGTGAAGGGTAGGGTTCATCCCCACGGCCTTAGTAAAAGTTTGGGAAAGGCCAGGCGAAGAAACAAAAGGGAGAAAACCACAAGCCATCCGGTGATGGGTTAAAAGACAGGCTCTCAACCCCTGGCTGTCTGCGCATTAGAATCACCCAGGGAGGTTTTTTAAATGTCAATACTGGGCCCCACCACTGAAGGTTCTCCATGAGACCTGGGTATCAGTATTTTTTCATAGTTGCTCTGGTGATTCTAATGCACACAAGTTAATAAATCAGTTTAAAACAAGGATCACAACCCTAAACGCCCAAGGTAACCCATTGGGAGGAAGATCAGGTGAGAGTGGAGAGGAGGCAGGGCCGCTAAGGGGTGCAGGGGGCAGCTGCTAGAGGGCTCCTGCCAACTCTTGTCACTCAGGAATGTAACATTGTTTTGGCAGTTGCTTGGATTTTATTTTATTTTTTTAAGGATTTTACTTATTTATTCAAGAGAGACACAGAGAGAGAGGCAGAGGGAGAAGCAGGCTCTCCAAGGAGCAGGGAGCCCAATGCAGGCCTCTGGGATCCCAGGACTCTGGGATCATGACCCGAGCCAAAGGCAGACGCTCCACCCTCTGAGTCACCCAGGCACCCAGTTGTTTGGATTTTTAAATGTGCACAACACAGGAAAATTGGACTGTGTGATACAGGCCACAACATGGATGCAGCTTGAAGACATGATGTTAAGTGAAAGAAGCCAGACACAGTAGGAGTAGGCCATGTATCGTATGATTCTGTTTACGTGAAATGTCCAGAATACACAAATCTGCAAGGAGAGAAGGTGGATTCGTGGTTGCCAGGGGCTGGGGGAGGGGACCATGGCGTGTGACTGCTTAATGGGCACCAGGTTTCTTTAGGGGTGATGAAAATGTTCTGCAATTAGACAGTGGTGATGGTTGCACAACATCGTGAAATATATTAAAAGCACACTTTAAAACAGTGAATTTCATGCTCTATACATTTTACCTTAAAAAAAAAAAAAAAGAGGAAAAAAATTAGGTTGTGTGGACCAATTCCGAGCAGGCCAAACAAATCCCTTTTTTAGGAGCCAGAGTGGAACCTAGGGTGTAAAACCACATGGAGGAAAAACAGGGTCCACAAATTGGGCCAGAATGTTTTAAAAAGCCATTCTAGGGCCATAATATATGCCTCTACAACCTTTTATGTCTGCACCCAGACTGGGAACACAGCTATGCCTGCTGTACCCTTTTCATCTTAAGTCCGAGGCGAGCTGGGTGTTTTTCTTGATAGGTGCTGATGCAGAGTGGAGCAGCTGCCCGCCTAGAAATAGGAGGAGGAGACCCTGAGGTGTAGAACCCCCGCGGCTGGTGAAACCCAAGCTCCTTAACCGTAGCTCTTCCTTACTGTTTGCTGACCGAGGAAGAGAGGGGTGAGGAGACAAACAGAAAGTAATAACCACGCTTGTTAATTGTTTCTCCTTTGTCAGCTGTGGTTTGCTTCCCCCACACCCCCAGTGCTTCAGTTTAATTCGCCATCCCTAGCTCGTCATCCCTTTCCGAAGGGTTTGTTCCTCTTGATTCCTCACAGCATGTGAAAATGGTAACTACTTCTGTGAGGGCCTGGCTGCCACAAAGACAATGAGACAGGAACAGTTCTTCAGAGAAGAGTGTGAGGTTTCCTTAATCTTTTCTAGCCTGGGAATACACTTCAAATGGCAGTGGTTCTTAGAGCTCCCCCTAACCCTGCCTTACCACAGGTCAAATTGAGATGCTATTAAACACAAAACCGGAATTGCCCATCTTCGCTTCTTCTAAAGATTCTGCCTGAAAATCAGAAATGAGCGGATGCTACTGCAGATTCGATTCAGACCTTTCTTACCTGAATTCTTCTCTATAGTCATTCCTAATATACTCAGCTAAAGTCTTGCTGTGCTGCAGGCAGCTCCTGAGGATGTAAAATTGCTGATACAGCAGAACTGCTTGGCTGGGACTTAGCAGCGGAAATGAAGCTGAAAGCCCCTTTACCATTTGTTTCACAATACTGGCCACGAAAGTGATCTAAATGAGAAAAAAGCAGTTACATGTAGGCTGAGTGCCACCCATAAGGCACCTGTTTCAGCTGGGCCCTCACCTCTAAAGCTAGGCCAAAGTCCTCACCACCCCTACACCAGTACTCTTGCACTGTTTCTCACGGAAACGGCACTGGACCATAGACCAGTTGGGTTTACCGTTCACCCCCCTCTAAGCAGAAGCAGAATGAATACTGACTGTCAATGAACGTTGGCTCTAATGTAAAAGGAAAACATTGGATAGAAGGGGAGCTTGGAAAGGTCCGTGGCCTCCTCCAGGGTGGAAGATGGTTTCTCTTCTCTTCTACTGTGGAGGACAAATGGCCCACCGAGATAAACTTCCTGTGACTTTCAAAGAGGGTTCCTCCAAGGTGGTTGTTCTTAAAATTTAGTATGCATAAAAATCACCTAGGCAGCTCAATAAACATGCGGAATCCTGAGCCCCACCTCAAGATGTTTACCATAAACAATTCTGATGCCTTTGTTCCTCAGGCAACACGGTGAGAAACACTAAGTGAGAAAGCAGAGAAAACCAGGCTTGACACAAGCAAGTGGTGTTGATGTCCCTGTTAGCTGGGGTTTTCATCAAGAGTGTGTCTGCTATCATTTCTGAGGGGGAAATTAAAATGGAAATAGTAGCAATAATGTGAAGTTATTGAGTTGCTGCTTCTCACACACCATAAAAAGTAATTTACAACAGAATCAAGGGGCATCTGGCTGGCTCCATTGTTAGAGCATTTGACTCTTGATCTTGGGGTCATGAGTTCAAGCCCCCACATTGAGTGTAGAGATTAGTTTAGAAAACAGACACACACACACACTCATACACACACACACACACACACACACAAACAGACCCAAATTACAAAAACCAAGAATAATGGATTCCACAAGTCTTTTTTTTTTTTTTTTGAGGGGGGTACATTTTTAAACAACTACCCATAAATGTAGGCACTACGAAAACAGGAAGGAACTCTAGTGTCCTTTCAAGCTCTAACCAGGTCCCTTTGCATGCCCATTAAATTAGTATCAATAAATATGTTGCCTTTTCTATTGATGTTGCTACTAGCCCTTCTGAAGTAGGACAGGTGGTTTGGAGTGGGTTCTCCCCAGTCCAGATCTGTTTACCTGTATTGACTAAATACTGCATAAGGGAAACACAGATTGAGGTTGGGGAGTCTGGACAAAGCAATGACCATTGGGGGATTAAATCTGTAACTTCTTTTGCATCTTGCTCTCCCCAAGCAAGAGAATCAGCCAGAGCTGACTGACATACAGGTAGATTCAATGATCACAATAGTTTTCTTGCTTGCACATTTCTCTCAAATGGCCAGTTTCTACCCATACTCTTTAGAATGGAGTTAATATTGAAGCTTTCAGCAGTGCTAGTGGTCCTTTTGCCACCTTTCATCCTGGCATACTTTATGGTCACAGATTGGCTTCATACTCAATTCCTTTGGTGAGCCAACCCTAGAGGTTGATAAAGAAACTTCCCTGTGCCTTGAAGTCTTTAGTACCCTCAGACATCACACATCAGTTCAAATGACAGAGTCTGCAACCACTGTACAGAAAAAGGAAGGGTCTTGCATCTTGCACATAAGAGCTTCTGTTGCTATGAATGACTAGAACTTTACAATACTCCTTGAAGTGAGGAGAGACTAGTTAGCGTCTCTGTGCTGCTAAAGGAGCCAAGTCTATGGGCTCAGTCTCTGTATAAGGCAGCTCAAGGGTACCCTCTGGCCCTAACCAGACTTTTGTAAACATATGCCACAGGGATCTGGCAAGAAAATCTGCATTCCCTAGGACATATTCAGCCTAACTATAGAAAATACCCAAAATAGGGAACCACTGATGGCCAACATGTTTGTATATGAAAAGAGAACATATTATGTCATGTCAAATTCTCCATTAGCAATGAAAATTTAGTTGGGTTTACTACTTTTTGAAGAGATCTTCAATTAATGTATGTTGATTGGATATATGAATATATGAATGAATAAAGGAAAATTAAGTTTGGGGAAATGAGAAGAGATTAAGGGATGAAACATTTTTATAGAATTAATTCAGAAGGTATTTTATTGAATATCCATTATGTGCCTACCACAGCAGACATAGCTCCCACCCTTGTAGCACTTGGAGTCTGTTGAGGGAGAATGACATTGTGGGAGACTTGACAGATTAGGTTATACTGTGGTAACAAAAAATCAGGAAATACTGTGGTCACAAATTTCACAACAAATGTTTACTACTTGCTCACACTGTATGTCCCTCATGGGCTGTCAGGGGGTTGTACTCATTGTAGTCACTGAGGACTCTCAGTGCTGCCACTCAACATGCCAGAAGGCAAAGTCCTTGCATGCACTTGCTCTTAAACCTTCTGGCAAGAAGTGACACAGGCTACTTAGGCTCACATTCCATTGGTAAAAGCAAGAACAGAGACCTACCTAATTTGAGGTGGGGAGGGCAGTACAATCCTACTGTGTGCCTGGAAGGAGAGAGCCAGAATGTATGTGGGTACTAATGGCTACCATAGGGAAGAACCAGATAGTAACGCCAACAAATGCCAACTGCAACAGTAACAAGTCCTATGAAGGGAAGGAAGACGTCTTCTTCCCAAGCTATGACTATGTTTGCCAATATGGGAAATCTGATCTAGTCAGAGGTGAGAAAATCATCCCCCCACCCTGTCCCAGGAAGGGGCACTGAAGCATAAAGGTTGAGTAGGAGTTAACGTGGAAAAAGAAGGGAAAAGCATTTCAGACAGAGGAAGGAACCGTGAAGGTCCTGTAATGGAGTTGGGGTGCTGGAGGTGGGCAGTGAGTAAGAGGCCCACAGAGGGAGAGAGAGGGACTAGATGAGCCTTGGAGGCTCTTTTTTAATGAGAGATTTAAAGCAAGGCATGACATAATCAGATTTTTTGGAATAGATCTCTTTGACTAGTCTGGTGGGCAGGTAGGGACAGACCACATAGATGTGACTATAATGTTAAAGACAGAGACAGCGGTACTATGGACCAGGATGGCAGTAGCCAGGACAGAGCATCCCGATGATCCCAAGTGTTAATTCATACTCGCCAACTCATACTCAGTGTTTAAGATAAACGTTCAGGGGGGTGCCTGGGTGGCTCAGTCAGTTAAGCAGCCTGCTCTCGATTTCAGCTCAGGTCATGGTCTCAGGACCCTGGGATCCAGCCCTGCTCAATGGAGAGTCTGCTTGAGGAAGCTCTTCCTCTCCTCTGCCCCTCCCTCCTGCTCGTGCTTGCTCTCTCTCTCAAATAAATAAATAAATAAATCTTTTTTAAAAAGACAAATGTTAATATTTTCACTTACTTATGTAGCCAATATTTTAATGCATTCTGTTTCCTACAGAATATATCTTAGGGTTTTTCATGAAGTGAAGATCACATTTAAGAGATCATTTCAGGGGGTTCCTGGGTGGCTCGGTTGGTTAAGCATCTGACTCTTGATTTTGGTTCAGGTCGTGATCTCAGGGACATGAAATTGAGCCTGGCATCTGGCTCTATGCTGAGTGGAGCCTGCCTAAGATTCTCTCTCCCTCTATCTCTGCCCCTCCCCCCGCTCATGCTCTCTCTCTCTCAAAAAAAAAAAAATTGTTTTTTTAAAAAGGGTATCATTTCAGTACCTTAAGCACTCAGGACCCAAATATAAAAATGCTTTGTTTTAATTAAATAATAAACTAATCAGATTTATATTTTGCTTCTGTTTTATAAATATCACTACTTATAGAGAAAATTTGCATTTTATTAAGTAAGCGCAAGAGCACCTGTTTAATTTGCTGTGTGGTGGTCTTGTTTCCACTTCCTGGTACTTACTATGGGAGGATGACTCTGGAGGAAGGACATCATCCAGCTAATAGCAAACTTGGTGGATCCCAATCCAAGATTTCCCTGAAAGACTCGAGGAAATAAACAAGTTGTATTCATAAGTCCAAATTGTACATGAAAGGATATTAATTCTCAAATACATTTTATCTTGATTAATGAAATCTCTATAATCAGTATTTAGAAAAAAATTTAACAAGTAAAATCAAGGGGTGCATGGGTGGCTCAGTGGGTTAAGCCTCTGCCTTCAGCTCTGGGTCCTGGGATCGAGCCCTACACCAGGTTCTCTGCTCAGTAGGGAGCCTGTGTTCCCATTTTTCTCTGCCTGCCTCTCTGCCTACTTGTGATCTCAATCTCTCTGTCAAATAAATAAATAAAATCTTAAAAAAAAAGTAAAATCAGTATTTAGGAAGATAAACTGGATGAGTACTTGAGAGCAAAAGTAGTATCATTTACGTTAGCTGACTTTGGAGACCATCTCTAATATAAGTATATTAAAGGTATATTATTATCATATGATAAAGAATCATAGGTATGTAATAGTCATATGATATATATAACAATCATATAGTATAACATATATGATAAAAACATATATGGTACCTGCTGAAAGACAAGAAGTATCTCATATAAAAGTGCCGTAGCTCTGTCTGTATATTCCACAATAAGCTTCTGTAACTGGAATTTTAAATAAGACGACAATATAATTAGCAGATCCAAAAATATGGTAATTTCTCCTGGTTGCCATTAGGTTCTTATAAAAGAATTTTTGATTAACTGAAAATAAAATGAGTGTGGTCAGTTTTCCTATTCTGTTTGGTTCAGATAGTCTCAAAACAAATGAACAAACAAAAATGGCTCATAAAAAGACTACACATTGAATAATGTCTATGAAACTGGATCAGGGAAGAAAGATACAGAATGCTACCACACAAAAAAAACCCTGCACACTTGATTTGCAAAATCATTCAGATCAATAACCCTACCTCATTTCAAGACTATTGAAATATGCTCCCTAGAATTAAGGTGGGAGATTCTCTGGGTAATTTAGGCTTAAGCCCAGCATAAACTACAACTCCCTCTGTGAAATGGGTAAATATTGGGGTTAGAGATTTTTTTTCTTTTTTTTCTTGCAAGAACTCCAGTTGGTGAGGCTGTCTTCTAGCCTCAAGTAACTCTTCTGGCCCATACACCACTTGGTGCATGAGAGCTGTGCCTGTGGGCATTGATACAGGCCAACACATCTTCCCTGACAGTATTCTTTGCAAGAAAGAGCTCTAGCTTGAAATCTCCCACTGTGTTAGACCTTGGAACCAAAATGTATATGATCTGCTCATGGCTGCACAAATAGCCCAGGCGCAAAATATCACCAAGTCCAAAAGCAGGAAACTCAGACCTATCTATTCTGCCCACTACATATTTTTATAGGGATATACCATAGGCAATCAAGTCAGCTAATCCAAAACCAAATTCATTGTTTCCCTTTTGAACCTACTCTTCTTGCTGTATTTCTTATCTGATACCCAGCCAGAATCTAAAAGTCATCCAATCTTCACAATTTATTTTCAATATCAAACTATCAGTGCAATTTCCTAAAAATTTCTGGAATCTATTCTCTTTACAACTACCATCCCTTTTCTTTTCTTCATTAATTTACTCAACAAATATGCATCTGACACTGTACTAAGTGTTGGGGATACAGTGGGGAGCAGCAGAGACATGGTCCATGCCCTCATGGAAGATAGTCTAACAATCAAATAAATAAATGCATCGTTGCTAATGGAGAAAGAGTTCTGAAACAGGAGTATAGGAAGTTAGGAGAGCTCTAAAATGAAAGCCTAAGTCTCATTTTGGATATATAGGATATATAGTGAGGATAGCTTCACTTTGGCCTCTATCATTCCTCACCTGGACGTCTACGCTAGCTTCTTAGCCCTGCCTGAATCTTGCTTCCATTCCAGTCTTTAAACCCTAATATTACTTATTCTACTGTTGGAAATGGTCTCATAGATACTTCACATAGTCTCTAATATTCACATATATGAATAGTTCTATTATATTCATGTTATATTTAATTAACGTCTGTCTCTCTAACCAGACTATAATCAGTGAGGGCAGAGGTTGTGTCTGTTTTGCTTCTTGTTTGGACCCCACTGCCTAGCACACTGTTTAGCTCATCACAGAGTTTCAATAAATATTTATTGAGTGAATGAATAAATTTAAGTTTTCTAAAACATAATTCTAACTGTCTAAGAACTATCAAATCATATCCCATCCTTAAAAAAAAAATCAAAACTAATAAAAACAAATAAACTAATAAAAATCTGATTTATCCTCTCAGAATATGTGCTTTCTAGGTAGTCTGATATTTCTAATGTTTTAGTAAAACCTTGGAAAAACAAGTAATTCTTGCTAAGTTTGCACTACTTAGATAGGTAAGGAGATGGTAAACTAAGGCAAGAGAGTTAACCTTAAAATCTCTTAAAGATTGTTCTTTTAGGAGCCTGGGTAGCTCAGTTGGTTAAGCGTCTGCCTTCGGCTCAGGTCATGATCCCAGGGTCCTGGGATCGAGTCCTGCATCGGGCTCCCTGCTTCTCCCTCTTTTTGTCCCCTTCCCTCCCTCCTGCTTCTGCGCTCGCTCTCTCTCTCTCTCTCATTCTCTGTCAAATAAATAAAATCTTAAAAAAAAAAGACAGTGCTTTTTTATTATTAGACCCCTACTGTGGAATTACATATACATAAATATTTTGTATAGAGACAGATTTATCTAATACATACTAAATACTAATTATTTTCCTTAGTATACCTACTTTTTTCTTAGTGTACATACTTTAAAACATATAAAATAGATATATTAATGTTGACAGAATGCCCATCTAAGTTTTGAGGTTAATGGCAAAATATTTACTCTTTGATTTAATTATATTTCTATATTCTACAATGTCATGCTCCACATTAGAAGACAAGAAGCCAGGGCACCCCTACATGTTATATTTAGTCTACCCCCAAATTCTCCTCTCACCTTAGCATCAAAAGACATCTCAACTAAAGTTGAATCAGCCACCAGCTGGATATCAAACACAGGACAAGATTTTGGAATCTGAGGTTCACTAATTAAAATTACCAAAAGATTAAACAGTGTTCCCCTGAAAAAATAAATAAAAGGCAATTAATGAATAAAGTTTGAAAAGAAAAACAGTAAAGCCAAGTTTGTAGGCATTGAATATAATTAAACATAGAAAGCATTGCAGACCATTCTTGACTGAACTTTTGGATCCTCGGACACACAGACAATGGAGTAGTAGTAAAACATTTAAATGAAAATCTATAATTTCTTGGCCTTTTGACTCAAAGCAAGTTTTCTATTTTTTTTAAAGATTTTATTTATTTATTTGACAGAGAGAGATCACAAGTAAGCAGAGAGGCAGGCAGAGAGAGAGGAAGGGAAGCAGGCTCCCTGCTGAGCAGAGAGCCCGATGTGAGGCTCGATCCCAGGACCCTGGGATCATGACCTGAGCCAAAGGCAGAGGCTTTAACTCACTGAGCCACCCAGGCGCCCCTCTATTTTGTTTTTTTAAAGAGAATGTGCACAAGTGCAAGAGCGGGGAGGGAGGGGTAGAGGGAGAGAGAGAGAGAGAATCTTCAGCAGGATCCACGCCCAACAAGCAAGCAGTCCGACAAGGAGCTCCATCTCATGACCCTGAGATCATGACCTGAGCTGAAATCCAGAGTCCATCACTTAACAGACTGAACCACCCAAACACCCCTCAAAGCAAGTATAGTTCTAGAAGTTCACATAGCTTAGAAAACTTAGTAAGTCTGGACTTAAGGGAAATTTGAGTGATTTCAATTAAAGCGGTATTTTCCAGCCTGGGTGGCTCAGTGGGTTAAGCCTCTGCCTTCGGCTTAGGTCATGATCTCAGGGTCGTAGGACAGAGCCCCGTATCCAGCTCTCTGCTCAGCGGGGAGCCTGCTTCTCCCTCTCTCTCTGCCTGCCTCTCTGCCTACTTGTGATCTCTGTCTGTCCAATAAATAAATAAAATCTTAAGAAAGAAAAAAAAAAAGAAGTATTTTCCAAAGGTCTCTTTCTGCACCCCTACAAAGGGCTTTTTATGGACTATTAATTCCAGGCAATATTATAGTCAAAATAGATTCTGTGGTAGAAGAGGTATAGGAGATACTTGGTTAAGCCAAATTCATTGAATATCTTTACTATTGGACTTCTCAGAAGCTTTAATATGCTCACATGCACTGTTTATCTCCAAGACAAAGAAACTGCTTTATGAAGCACTTCTTAAAATACTTACTTAATCGTTGTTGTTTTTTTTTAACTCTAGAACTATTTTAAAAAAAAAATTTTTTTTAAGATTTATTTATTTATTTATGTGACAGAGAGAGAGAGAGAGAGAGAGAGATCACAAGCAGGCAGAGAGGCAGGCAGAGAGAGAGAGAGGAGGAAGCAGGCTCCCCGCTGAGCAGAGAGCCCGATGCGGGGCTGAGATCATGACCTGAGCCCAACGCAGAGGCTTTAACCCACTGAGCCACCCAGGTGCCCCATCTTTTTAAAAATTTTTAATTGAAATATAGTTGACATATTAGTTTCAGCGTACAAGATAGTGACTCAGAAATTATATACATTATCAGATTCTTACCATAAGTATAGTTATCATCTGTCACCAAATGAAGTTATTACAATATGATTAACTATATTCCCTATGCCATACTTTTCATCCCTGTGACTGGCTTATTTTATATTTGTACCTCTTAATCCCCTTAACCTATTTTACACATTCCCCCCATTCCCTTCCCATTTGACAACTACTTGTTTGTTCTCTGTATGAGTCAGTTTCTCTTTTTTGTTATTTGTTTGCTGGTTTACTTTGTTTCTTAGATTCCACATGTAAGTGACATCATATGTTATTTGTCTTTGTCTGACTTATTTCACCTAGGATAATGCCCTCTAGGTCTATCCATGTTGTCACAAATGGCAAGATTTCTTTTTTTTTTTAAGTTTTAAATATCTTCTTTTTTTTCATTTTTAATACATTTAAAAAATTATTTTTATTAACATATAATGTATTATTTGCCCCAGGGGTAGAGGTCTGTGAATCATTAGGCTTACACACTTCACAGCACTCACCATAGCACATACCCTCCCAATGTCCATTACCCAACCACCCTCTCTCTACCCCTCTCCCCCGCAACCCTCAGTTTGTTTTGTGAGATTGAGAGTCTCTTATGGTTTGTCTCCCTCCCGATCCCATCTTGTTTCATTTTTTCCTTCCTTACCCCCCAAGCCCCTACCCTGACTCTCAGATTCCTCATATCAGAGAGATCATATGATAATTGTCTTTCTCTGACTGACTTACTTCGCTCAGCATAATACCCTCTAGTGCCATCCACGTCATTGCAAATGGCAAGATTGTTTTTTGATGCCTGCATAGTATTCCATTGTATATGTATGTATGTGTGTGTGTATGTGTGTGTGTGTGTACACACACCACTCTTCTTTATCCATTCATCTGTTGAAGGACATCTAGGTTCTTACCATAGTTTGGCTGTTGTGGACATTGCTGCTGTAAACATTGATGTGCACATGCCCCTTCAGATCATTACATTTGTGTCTTTGGGGTAAATACCCAGTAGTGCGATTGCTGGGTCATAGGGTAGCTCTATTTCCAACTTTTTGAGGAACTTCTATACTGTTTTCCAGAATGGCTGCACCAGCTTGCATTCCCATCAACAGTGTAGGAGGGCTCCCTTTTCTTGCATCCTTGCCAGCATCTCTCATTTCCTGACTGGTTAATATTAGCCATTCTGACTGGTGCAAAGTGGTATCTCATTGTGGTTTTGATTTTTATTTCCCTGATGCGGAGTGATATTGAGCACTTTTTCATGTGTCTGTTGGCCATCTGGATGTCTTCTTTGCAGAAATGTCTCTTTATGTCTTCTGTCCATTTCTTGACTGGATTATTTGTTCTTTGGGTGTTGTTTGATAAGTTCTTTATAGATATTGGATACTAGCCCTTTATCTGATATGTCATTTGCGAATATCTCACATTCTGCAGTTATCTTTGGGTTTTGTTGACTGTTTCCTTTGCTGTGCAAAAGCTTTTGATCTTGATGAAATCCCAATAGTTCATTTTTGCCCTTGCTTCCCTTGCCTTTGGTGATGTTTATCTCATTCTTTTTTATAGCAAAATAATATTCTGCTATATATATATATATATATATATATACACACACACAACACCTTCTTTATCTATTCATCTATTGGTAGATATTTAGGTTGCTCCCGTATCTTGACTATTGTAAATAATGCTGCAGGTAAGAGGTACAAATAAGAGGTACAAATATAAACCCTATTGTAAACATAGGGTTGCATACATTTTTTTGGATTAGTGTTTTTGTTTTCTCTGGATGGCTACCCGGAAATAGAATACTGGATCATATTGTACTTGTATTTTTAGTTTTTTGAGGAAACTCTATACTGTTTTCCAGAGTGGGTGCACCAATTTATATTCCCAACAATAGCACCAAAAAAAAAAAAAATGAGGATGGAGCTTTTCTTTTAAACAAGGCATTTCAGGGCTTACTGTTCCACTGAAGTACTAGGTACTAGTTAAGTCTTTTCCATTCAAAAGCAGTGTACTATCCATTAACTTACACTAATAACTCAAATTGTTACAATATGTTTGAATAATGTACCCTATTATTTGAAAATGAAAAAGGAAAAAAATCTCAATCCAAATTGAGGATCCTGAGGGGATGAGGTTTGGCAGTACCATCTTCATGTATGTTATATAATTCATGCGTAGTTGAAAAGGAGCCAAAAGCAGATCACTAGGAAAATCGGTTGCCGAACTGAAGACAGTATCAGAGTAGCTTTGACGATGGGAGCAGTAAAAGAACTTATAGATAGGACATATAAAAATCCTCTATCACCATAAGCATTTTCATAATGGACTAAACGACACTGTAAACAATCCCTGTTTAGTAATAGTTGAGGCTTCCTAATCTTTTTATGATCACTTAAATCATCACCATGATTAGAAGTTCATGATTAACCAAAATTTTAATAAAAATAGAATTCCCCTCCTTTCTCCAATTCAAAAAGCAAGTTAGTTCTTATATCTACAAAAGAAGAATCATGTCAGCACACTTCTCAAAAAAGCAGGGTATGTCCTATAGGATATCTGTTAATGTTTTATTCAGGCTACTCTTTAAAATGGCCAATCTTACTTTTAGAAGACCCTTCCAAAATCAACAAAATAGGGTGCCTGGGTGGCTCAGTCCGTTAAGCATCTGCCTTCAGATCAAGACTCACGTGGGGCTTCCTGCTCAGTGGGGAGTCTGCTTCTCCCTCTCCCTTTGCCCCTCCCCCTGCATATGCTCTCTCTCTTTCAAATAAATCAGTAATCTTTTTTTTTAAAAAATCAACAAAACATTTCATTTAGAAGCTTTTCCTGATCTTAAGTTTGAAATGATATTCCATTTACTGATCTATTTAATTAATGTTCTTTATTTTCAGCAACAGCTTCTTTCAAAGTATCGTATATCCAGTGTTAAAGGAAGGAACTCTCAAATTTTGGGTCACTTTCTGTGATAATATATGAATTTAACCATAAAAGTATTAAAATATGAATGGATTTATGGCACATTTCAGGAAGAATTCAATGAACTGAATTGAGCCAATAAAATCTTTACTTATAAAAAAATAAAGAGGAAAATGCTTAAATGAGTAAATGCTTTTTTATTTGCTCGAATGGAATTTAGTTTGAAATCTACTCTTCCTGCCAACACTATTTAAAATCCACTGGGTCAATAATAGAAGAAATCTTAATCTAAATGGTAGTTTCATCCCCAAAATAAAGATTTATTATAGGATTGACATCCCATCCTTAAAAAGTAGTGCCAACAATTTTGATACTTTCATTGTGTAGATTGTTATTATTTCCAATGTGAGAATTTTGAATGCATTACAATATATTTTATAAAATATATACAGATTTTTAAAGGCAAACTCATGGTCTCATAAGTCAGTATGTGTTATTTGTAGTTGGCAGAATTCTAATATGGCTTCCAAGATTTTTGCCCCTGGTATATGCACCCTAAATAATCCCTTCCTCTTAAGTATGGACAGGACCTGTGAATATATTAAGCTATAACTCTTGTGATTATGTTATGTTAGATGAGAAAGGTAAAGGGATTTTGCATACATAATTAAGGTTCCTAATTTGTTGACTTCTGAGGTAATCAAAAGGAGATTATCCTGGGTGAGCCTGATTATCCATTTGAGCCCTTCAAAGAGTGCTTAGAGCTTCTCTGAGCACAGAGATAGTCTCTTGCCAAGAAGCAAGCCATCCTGAGTTTATAAGGAAATTACTTCAGGCCACAAAAACCCAAATGAACTTTGGAAGATAAGCCCAAGGCTTAGGTGAGACTGCAGCCCTAGCCTGTTGTCACCTTGACTGTCAAGTGATCCAGCTGAGCTATGCCCAGATTTCCTGATTCACAAACACTATGGGTAAACAGTTTATATTATTTTAAGCCACTGAGTTTATAGTAACTTGTTACAGGGTAAGAGAAGATTAATGCAGTTATATTAGACATTAACTGTTAGTTAAGGCTACAAGTAACATGACTTGACCCTATGCATATCAAAATTGGCTGAAAAGTTAGTATTACAGACTCTAGTATAGCAATATAATATATGCATTGAAATACATGAAAAAAAAAAAAAGAAATACTTAAAAAGAATTAGTCATCTCAGGAAAGAGGCTTACTATAATAGGACTGATGTGGCCAAACCAACTTAAGACAGAACAATTGAAAAAGCAGAGGATAGTAAGAGTGATGGTTCTTCAACTCAGAGAGAGGCAGGGACCAAAAGATGGGCAAAAAGGGTAACATAATTGAGCAATAATTCAGTGTGGCTAGATATAAATGTAAGAAGTAGTCTTGAATTTCTATCCTAGAGATTGGGGAAATGATACTATCAGCTGCATAAAGAAGTGTTCTGAGGGGGCACCTGGCTGGCTCAGTTGGTGGAGCATGCAACTCTTGATCTCAGGGTTATAAGTTCAAACCCTACATTGGGTATAGAGATTACTTTAAAAAAAAATAAAATCTTTAAAAAAGAAAAAGTATTCCGAGAAAATAATAGAGTATGTCTTTCCTGTTTGTCGTAAAGCAGGGGTCAAGAAACTACGGCCCGTAGGCCAAAGAGCCCAGAGCCTGTTTTTATAAATAAAGCATTATTGGAACAGAGCTGTGCCCATTCATTTATATTTTGTCTGGCACTCTTTTTATGCTGCAGTGGCAAAGTTGAGTAGCTGCAACAGACACTCTCTGGCCTGAAAAGCCAAAAATGTTTATTCTATGGCCCTTTATAGAAATGTTTGACCATTCTGCAATCAGAGAAAGACAATTATCATATGATCTCCCTGATATGAGGAAGTTGAGAGGCAATGTGGGGGTGTGGGGGGTAGGAAAGGAATAAATGAAACAAGATGGGACAAACCAGAGACTCTTAATCTCACAAAACAAACTGAGGGTTGCTGGGGTGGGGGGTGGGTTGGTTGGGTTATGGACATTGGGGAAGGTATGTGCTATGGTGAGTGCTGTGAAGTGTATAAACCTGGCGATTTACAGACCCGTACCCCTGGGGCTAATAATCATTGTATGTTAATAAAAAAATAAAAAATTAAAAAAAAATGACCATTCTGGCATGTAGCGTAGTATGCCCATAGTCCCTGGCACAGAGCAAATTGCTTAAGAAATGTTCATGAGGCATGCCTGGGTGGTCCAGTCATTAAGCATCTGCCTTCAGCTCAGGTCATGATCCTGGGGTCCTGGGATCAAGCTCCTATTGGGGCATTAGACTCTCTGCTTGGCAGGGAGACTGCTTCTCCCTCTCCCTCAGCTTGTGTTCCCTCTCTTGCTGTCTCTTTCTGTCAAATAAATAAATTAAATCTTTAAAAAGAAAAGTGTTCATGAATACTATCATCAAAATTCATTTGTAAAGTTTTCTAATAAATATCCAGGACAAACATTACTTAAAGTTTTTATTCTCCTCCCTGATTCAAATGTTTTAGAGCCCATGACCCTCACTTTCCTTCCACTTTCTAATACAGAAAATTTAAATAAACAGCTGTTGACAGTGGAAAAAAATTAAGATTATAGTCCGAACATTGGCTCAGGATATAATTCATAGTCTATAAACCATATAAAAAGGTCAAGCAGATATATGAAATATGGAAACACATATTTTCTGTGGCAAAGAATGCTATTGTCCCCCTACAATGCATTATTTCATTCTTCTTTTTAATAATAGAGGTGTCCCTATCACCATCCAAAGTTTAGCTAGCTACAGAGCCATGCAACTGCAGACACATCCAGCTTCTCTTGTAGCTAGATATGGGCATATGCCTAAAGTTCTCATCAGAATGTGAGCAGAAAAGTCTTAGATGCCTCTCTTAAAAAGGAAATTTGCGGGACGCCTGGGTGGCTCAGTTGGTTAAGCAGCTGCCTTCGGCTCAGGTCATTATCCCAGCATCCTGGGATCGAGTCCCACATCAGGCTCCTTGCTCAGCAGGGAGCCTGCTTCTCCCTCTGCCTCTGCCTGCTACTCTGTCTGCCTGTGTTCACTCTCTCTGACAAATAAAATCTTAAAAAAAAAAAAAAAGGAAATTTGCTTGCCTTCTACTTCTCTTCCTGCATCCCATAGGGTTTAATGAAGTTTTAATTATAGGGTTTAATGAAGGATTTAATGAAGTCATGAAGGTCAGCCAACTTCAACCATAAGGACAGAGATAGCATAATAAAATATGTCAGAGCAAGAAAAGGGAAGGAACCTAGGTCTCTGGCTGATCTTCTAGAGGAAAGCTTGACTATCTACTCTGGATTAGTATATGAAAAAGATGTAAATTTCTATCTTCTGTGGCCCACATATTTTAGCATATCTTTTTTTTTTAAGATTTTATTTATTTATTTGACAGAGATCAAGTAGGCTGAGAAGCAGGCAGAGAGAGAGGAGGAAGCAGGCTCCCCGCCGAGCAGAGAGCCTGACGTGGGGCTTGATCCCAGGACCCTGGGATCATGACCCGAGCCAAAGGCAGAGGCTTAACCCACTGAGCCACCCAGGTGCCCCCATTTTAGCATATCTTTATCATAGCAGCTTACTCTAGATGTTAATAAACCCTCCTGCTGTCACTCACTTCAAGGTCACACAATTATATATTAAATGAAGCTATTATTAACTCCTGCCTTTCCAATGTGATCTTTCTGTTATGTGGGTTTACAGGTACTCTGTAAAATTCTAGTAGAGAACCCTGGCTTTTAGTGTATGATGGGGGATTTTGGTTTTTTCAAGTTCACCAGACAATGACAAAAGATAAAATTATGCTAAGAGAATCTTTGTGCCCTTAATAATCCAGAGAGACTGGGAGAACTCACTATGTTCCATGTTCATCACAGAAGGAAGTGGAAAGACAAAGGAGTTTAATATACTTATAAGGGGTTTGGACAGAGAACTAAGAGAGCTATGAGTTTTGGGAGACACTCAATAGAGTAGTTAATGGGTTGTAACTACAAGGTGCCAATGTCTCCTTCTAAAAGACCTTACCTCGGGGCACCTGGGTGGCTCAGTGGGTTAAGCCTCTGCCTTCAGCTCAGGTCATGATCTCAGGGTCCTGGGATCGAGCCCCGCATCGGGCTCTCTGCTCAGTGGGAAGCCTGCTTCCCCCTCTTTCTTTACCTACTGCTCTGCCTACTTGTGATTTCTCTCTCTGTCAAATAAATAAATAAAATCTTTAAAAATAAATAAATAAACAAAAATAAAAGACCTTACTTCTTAGCTGCCAACGTGTTCAGGCGCGATGACTCAGTTTCTGTTTCTCTGAACATCAGTCCCAGAGTCTGTATAATTTCAATGCATGCTCTAGAAAACAAAGAGAAAAAAGCACAGAAGTGGCATGATTGCATGACAAGTTCAGAACTTCACAAAATTAGTAACCCTTGATAAAATTGCTCTCATATCTATATAGAAAACGTACGGGAAGGAAATTCTGTATATTAATTGTCAACACTGGTTGAGTCCCTGCTCTCTGATTGCTACATAGTAAACACTCAACAATATTTGTTGAGCGAATTAATTAATAGCTGAGTGTCAGGATTACAAGTCATTTTCATAGTGTTTTGGTCCTTAACATTTTTTTCTGATAATCACACACTATTTTAAAATTATTTTTAGGGGAGCCTGGGTGGCTTAGTTGGTTAAGCATCTGCTTTCAGCTCAGGTCATGATCCCAGAGTCGTGGGATCGAGCTCCTTGCTCAGTGAGGAGTTTGCTTCTCCTTCTCCCTCTGCCACTTTCACTGCCTGTCTGCTCGTGCGCACTCTCTCTCTGTTTCTCTTTCTATCAAATAAATAAATAAAATCTTAAAAATAAACAAAATTATTCTTAATAATTTTAACTTTTTCCAGTAGGTAATTTTTGGCTCAAAATTTCAAAGGTAAAAAGGGGAATTCAGGGACGCCAGGGTGGCTCAGTTGGTTAAGCAGCTGCCTTCGGCTCAGGTCATGATCCCAGCGTCCTGGGATCGAGTCCCACATCGGGCTCCTTGCTCGGCGGGGAGCCTGCTTCTCCCTCTGCCTCTGCCTGCCACTCTGTCTGCCTGTGCTCGCTAGCTCTCTCTCCCTCTCTCTCTGACAAATAAATAAATAAAATCTTTAAAAAAAAAAAGGGAATTCAGTGAAAGTTGTTTTCTCTGATGCCCTTTTTTTTTCCTTTGGGACAACCAATATTACTAATTTCTTATATAGCTTTTCTTTATTTTTAAAATTTTATTTATTTAAGGGAGAGAGAGAGAGAGCACACAAGTAGAGTAGGAGCAGTGAGGGGCAGGGGGAAAAGGAGAAGCAGACTCCCACCGAGCAGGGAACCCAAAGTGGGGCTTGATCCCAGGACCCAAATGCTTCACTGACTGAGCAACCCAGGTGCCCCTATAGCCCTTCTTTAAAAAACAGAACAGGGGCGCCTGTTGATAGCTCAGTTGATTAAATGTCTGACTCCAGATTTCAGCTCAGGTCATGGTCTCAGGGTTGTGTGATCTAGTCCTGTGTCAGACTCTGGGCTGGGTGTGGAGCTTGCTTAAGATTTTCTCTCTCCCTCTTCCTTTTCCTTTCCCCCCGCCAAAGTAAAACAAAATGAGTGCTATTTTTAAAAATCTATGTGAGGCAAAACTGGGACGCATGGGTGGCTCAGTCAGTTAAGCCACTGCCTTCGGTTCAGATCATGATCCCAGGGTCCTGGGATCAAGTCTCGCATTGGGCTCCTTGCTCTGTGGGGAGCCTGCTTCTCTCTCCGCCTCTGCCTGCTGTGTGCACATGCTATGTCTCTCTCTCTTTCTCTCTCTCTCACAATAAATAAATCTTTAAAAAAATCTATGTGAAGCAAAACTTGCAGCACCATTAATCATTAGTAGAGTATATATTTTGTCCAGTGCCTTCCATTTATCTTCAGTACCCTCGGGGGAGAAAAGTCTATGACTATTCAGTTAGTACTTACACCAGCTCATCGGCCCTTTGGCTTTTGTTTTGAAGTGAGCTCTTATCCCTAGACTCTGGCAAGTACTCATGAAGTTTGTTCACCAGGAAATAGAAAAGGTCACTGGTCTGTGAAAGCAAGTAGGAAAGAAGATGGTCATTAGGTATCAGTTGGTAAAACTCTATCTTTACATAATAAAAATATGAAGATATTATTTGTTCTCTAGGAACCAAGTGAATTATAATACCTCTCATTAATAATAGCGTAACCTAAAGTGAAAACACTTTTTACTTAAACCAGGAGACCACTGTCCTGGTGAACAGAGCCTGAGCTAAAGCCTAGGGGGTGAGGCTAAGAGATGCCCTGTAGGCCCGGCTCTACTGTTAATACCGAAGACCCTCCAGACGTAGGTGTATAATCTCAGGCAAATCATTCAGTTACCTGAGAATACTAGATTAAATGGAGGCTCCTATAATTCCTGCCTTTCCAAAGTAATTTGGTCTTTGTGAGGATACAATGAATAATGGCTAGAAAACGTTTTGTTTTTTTTTTTAAGATTTTATTTATTTGACAGAGAGAGACAGTGAGAGAGGGAACACAACCAAGAAGAGTGGGAGAGGGAGACAGAGAAGCAGGCTCCCCGCTGAGCAGGGAGCCCAATGGGGGGCTCAATCCCAGGACCCTGGGATCGTGACCCGATCAGAAGGCAAATGCTTAACAACTGAGCCACTCAGGAGCCCCTAGAAAAACACTTTTTAGACATGTTTGCTAACCTGCAAGTGAAGGCACAGCACTGGTATAGCCTCATGAAGACAGTGAAGAACGATACTAATAATTCCGTTAACACAGTGGAAATGTCGATTGTCATCTCTGAGAGAATAAACGCTGACTTACGAGTGCACGAACCAGTTTTTGTGCTTCTGTGCAGTCTCATGAGATAAATCTGAGCATGAAATAAGCACTGGCCCATGAAATCAAGCAGGTTGGTACTAATGAGAAAGATAATGTAATTGCTTCTCTTTTCCTTTTCTCTCTTACTCATTTTTTTCCCAAGGACTTCTGTCTACTAGTGACAAATTAGACTCTGTTTGGGAAGGTATTATGTGTACCTTTATTTAGGTGATAAGGCATGACAAGAGGCTGAGGATGGCAGGGGGAGAGCGGACAGGAGGAGGAGGAGCAGGGTGTATGCCGGGCCCTCTGAGAGAGAACAGCTGCCGTTTACCAGGGCCCCGGTAATTGAGCACAATGTGGTGGTTCTGTACTCTGAGGGGACACCCCAGCTCTGCCACTGGCTAGCTGTATGATATCTGGCAAATGACTTACATGCTCTATGACTCAGTTTATGTCTACAATAGAGTTAATGTCACCTGATGGGGTTGCAGTAAGATAGTATCTGTAAAGCCTGAACGGTGATCAGCACATCGTAAGTGCCTAATAAATTTATCAGTTACTGTTGTGATCTCCCACCTTCTCACTAGTTCAGAAAGTTTTATTTTGCTTACAAAGTTTTGTTGTTGTTGTTTTTAAAGATTTTATTTACTTATTTGACAGGCAGAGATCACAAGTAGGCAGAGAGGCAGGCAGGGAGAGGGGAAGGGAAGCAGGCTCCCCGCTGAGCAGAGAGCCCGATGCGGGGCTTGATCCCAGAACCCTGAGATCATGACCTGAGCCGAAGGCAGAGGCTTTAACCCACTGAGCCACCAGGGCACCCCTTATTTACAAAGTTTTATTCGTAAAGTATCTTCCACTACCCTGCAACAACATGAAGAAATCTCAAAACTGTTCGGCCAAAGGAAGCTAGCACAAAAGAGTACAGAGTGTACATTTCTGGTTAAGTGGAATCCGAGGACAGGGTAAAATTGATCTATAGTGACAGAAAGCACAATGATTGCCTGGGGCCATGAATGTGAGGAAACTGCCTTCAAAGGGTATGAGGTAGCCTTATGGGGCTATAGAAGGGGCTATAGCCTTATGGGATGATAGAAGTGTTCTAAATCTTTTTTTTTTTTTTTTACAGATTTTATTTATTTATTTGACAGACAGAGATCACAAGTAGGCAGAGAGGCAGGCAGAGAGAGAAGGGGAAGCAGGCTCCCCGCCGAGCAGAGAGCCTGATGTGGGGCTCGATCCCAGGACCCTGGGACCATGACCTGAGCTGAAAGCAGAGGCTTTAACCCACTGAGCCACCCAGGCGCCCCAGAAGTGTTCTAAATCTTGATTGGGGTGGTGATTATATGGGTTTATACATTTGTCAAAACTCTCTGAACCAAACCCTTAAAATGAGTGCCTTTTATTATATGTAAATTATATCCCAATAGTTTCTCCAAAGAAGATGTACATATGGTCAATGAGCACATGAAAAAATACTCAACATCACGAATCATTAGGGAAATGCAAATCAAAACTACAAAAAAATCAGAAAATAACAAATATTGACAAGGGTATGAGAAAACTAGACCCTGTGTGCATTGTTGGTGGTGCAGATGCTGTGGAAAACAGTATGGTGGTTCCTCAAAAAATAAGAAATAGAATTACAGAGGATTCAGCAATCCCACCTCTGGGTACAGTCCCAGAAGAACTGAAGGCAAGGTCTCAGAGATACTGACACACCCATATTCACAGTGCTAATGTTCACAATAGCTTAAATGTGGAAGCAACCCAAGTATCCATCAACGGAGAATGGAAAAGAAAATGTGGTCTTTACATACATTGGAATATTATTCAGCCTTAAAAAGGAAGCGAGCTCTAACACTGATGAACCTGCAAGACATGCTGGGTGAAATAAGCCAGTGATAAAGAGACAAATACTGAGTGATTCCACTTACATGAGATGCTTAGAGAAGCTAAACTCATAGATGCGGAAAGAAGAATGATGTTGCCAGGGGCTGAGAGAAGGGATGAATGGGGAGTTATTGTTTAATGAGTATAGTTTCAGTTTTGCAAGATGAAAAGAGTTCTGGAGATGGCTGCACAATGAGGCAGTGTACCTAATTAATACCACTGGACCATAATGGTTAAAAATGGTTAAAATGGTAAATTTTCTGTTATGTGTATTTTACCACAATAAAAAAAATTGTTGAATTAAGAAAGAACCTCATGGAGAAAAAATAAAGGGTTAGGAAGGAACATGAATGGAGAACTCTTTCATTCACTCATTCATTCACTGAACACATAACTACTTGATTGCCAGCTATGTAGCAGGTGCTGTGCTAGGTAATGAGAGACTACCTTGAGCAAAGCAGACATGGTATCTGTACTCCTAAAGCATAGTTTCATCAGTCTACCACAAAATGTTCTCATAATTTAAAATTTACTTGTAAAAAAAAGAGAGAGAGAAAGAGAGATTACCTGAAAAAAAATTATACCCCGTACAGATGATGTCAAATGGGGGAAACTCTGTGTGTGTGTGTGTGTGTGTGTGTGTGTGCGCGCGTGCACGCATGCACTTTTATAATAAAATTATGTATACATACATAATATACAATTATGTATATTTGTAAGATTTTATTTATATGAAATTATTCTATGTATAATTTTCCATCATCTTGCCAGGAACCAAAAATTAGAGGTGCCTCTAATCTCCCCACCCCAGTGAAGATTCCTAAGGAAGCTTCACACCACCTCATGTTCTCCAGAGAGCCCAGCACAAAGTGGGAAAACCACTGCTTAAGCATAAAGCCATGATAACTGTTTAAAGAAAAAAGCTCCTAGGGGTGCCCTGGTGGCTCAGTCAGTTTAGTGTCTGACTCTTGATCTCAGCTTAGGTCTTGATCTCAGGGTTGTGAGTTCAAGCCCCACCCTAGTGCGGAGCCCACTTAATAAAAAAA
Organism: Mellivora capensis; assembly: GCA_004024625.1. NCBI lineage: Eukaryota > Metazoa > Chordata > Mammalia > Carnivora > Mustelidae > Mellivora > Mellivora capensis. The sequence goes on from PISX010008578.1 coordinate 51,379, forward strand.
AAGAAAAAAGCTCTGAAAGAAGATAAAAATGTTGACTTTTGTTAACTATATATGTTAACTCTGTGTAAACGAATATGAGACTATATTGTGTTTATGGATTAGAGAGAGAGGACATAAGGCTATCAGGTCTTGGTGGCATGGTGGTGGGCAGGGGGCCCACACCATGTGCGGAAAGACCACAAATAGGAGACTGCCCATATGCCTTTTATTTCCCTCTCTATTCATTTTGGCCTTTAATTTTTTTTTAATCCTTTTTTTTTTAAGTAGGCTCCATGTCCCACGTGGGTCTTGAACTCACCACCCTGAGATCAAGAGTCACATGCTCTACCAACTAAGCCAGCTAGTCGCCCCTTGGCCTCATGGTTTTTTTGTTTTGTTTTGTTTTGTTTTAAATCTTTATTATTTATTTATTTGTCAGAGAGAGAGGGAGAGAGAGAGAGCAAGCACAGGCAGACAGAGTGGCAGGCAGAGGCAGAGGGAGAAGCAGGCTCCCTGCCGAGCAAGGAGCCCGGTGTGGGACTCGATCCCAGGACGCTGGGATCATGACCTGAGCCGAAGGCAGCCGCTTAACCAACTGAGCCACCCAGGCGTCCGTGGCCTCTCGTTTTTGACAGATGAATTAGAAGATCAGTTTTAATCCATCTAAGGACATTACCTTAAAGAACAGCTGCAGTGTTTTCAATTAAGCGACAGAACGTGAACTTTATATTCCTAGACTTCTTTCTTTTTTTTTAACTTTTTTACTTAGATAAATTTACTTTAAAAGACATCTTTCTTTAAATATTTTTAATTCAGTTAATTAACATATAATGTATTATTGGTTTTAAACTTAGAGGTCAGTGATTGATCAGTCTTATGCAAACCCAGTGCTCGTGACATCACGTGCCCTCCTCAATGTCCATTACCCAGTTACCCCATCTCCCCACCAGCAGCCCTAAGTTTCTTTTCTATTCCTAGATTTCTGATCAGGTTAATTTTTCACAAGACAATAAACTTTCAATTCAATATGAATTGATTATGGGCCCTAGTATAAACATGGTATTATGTGAGGCCTTAGGGAGAATACAAATATGAGTAAGTCACATGCTTGCCCTGAAGAAGCTTATAGCATATAATGGTAAATAAGAATAATATGCCAATGACTATAGTGAAAAGGAGAATATCTGCGCTAATCTTGAGGGTAGGAATTGTTTCATGCTCACTTTCCTAGTGCCTATTCCCATGCCTGGCACAGAACAGGCATGCAGTAAATATTTGTTGAATTATTAAATAGAAGGTGCTATGAGAGATGCCATAGGACAGCATTGTCCAATGAACTTCCGCACATGGTAGCTGCTGGCCACGTGGCACTATTTAAATTTGAATTGATTAAACGGAATAAATTTAAAATTTCACTTCTTTAGTCACTGGCCACATTCAGTGTGGCTAGTGGCCACTTTACTAGAACAGCACAGATTAAAGAACATCAGAGAAAGTTCTGCCATAATGGATCAGAAAGAGGAAGTGTCCAAAGCTCCCCAGGGAAGATGACAGGAAAGTCGGAAGAACAGTGTTTCAGCTGAGCCTTAAAGAATGAATGGGTAGGATTTTTTTTTTTAAGATTTTGTATTTATTTATTTGACACAGAGAGGGAGATCACAAGTAGGCAGAGAGGCAGGCAGAGGGGGAGGGGAAAGCAGGCTCCCCACTGAACAGAGAGCCTGATGTGGGGGGCTTGATGCAGGGCTCGATCTCAGGACCTTGAGATCATGACCTGAGCTAAAGGCAGAGGCATAACCCATTGAGCCACCCAGGTGCCCCTGAATGGATAGGATTTTAACAGGAGAAGATGGAAGAAGGATTAGCCCAGAGAGGGTGAACAGCAGGGGGAAATGAGGAAGGGCTGGAAAGGACAGGGTGTTTGGGTGATCTCCGTGGATGGAGCTTTTAGAGGAAAGAAATGAAAACAAAGAAAAGAAGTGAAAACAATGCAGTGTGGGGTTGAGTGGGTTAGGCCTAGCTTTATTCTATTCTTCTACATCTTTCTTTTGCTGCACAGCCGAGGCCCCCTGCATCAGGCCCATTTTAAAATGAGAGACGCTTAAATGGCCTCCAGACCAACACTCTGGTGTTCCTCATCAACACCTCTCTTCCTCGTCTAACCTGTAGGATGTACCTCAGTTCTCCTACCTAGCCATCTGCTTTAAACTCAGTTCCCTGATGCTGTCCAGTTTATCTAAGTGGACATCTCTAGGCCCTTGCTCTGTCCCTTGCAAGTCCTCTCTCAGCTGCTAGGTTTACTCTTGACAACCTTTATATCCTTGTCACCTCCCCAACCCCACATTCCATGAAGCTCCTATTGCCAAACTCTAAACAATCAGGTCTTCTTGGTGCCAAATGTTTGCACAGACATTTGGGTATAATCCACCCACATGCTGGAATGACCTGAAGTTTCATTTCACACACTATGTAGACATCACTCTCACCCTTGAGCACTGTGCCTTCCCTGGGAGCATCTACAGCAGGATTAGTTTGCCCAGTGCCTGCCCTGTGCAGACAGATGTTGGCCCCTTCCTGAAAATACACCTTGCTAAAATAAAGGCCATACCTGCCCAAACTTGGAATCAGTGACAGTGGTCATTAATGACAGTGGTCATTAAATGCCAAAGCCAAGGTGTTTGTACTCAGTAGGGAGAGCCACCAGAGGCTTTTGAGCAAGCAGGGTCACACAATCAGTGATGGATTAAACTGATGCCATGTGTGGGACGGACTGGAGACGAATATTTGGGTGGGATATACCAATTTCCTTAGCCTTTCCACATGGACTCCCATTTCCATCTTCATAATCATTTTGGGTGTCATTTCAATGCCTGTCTCTCAGTTCTCCACAGTTCTCTGAAGTTTTGGAGTCAGAACCTGAATGTTCTATTCCTAACAGGCCGTATCCAATAAAAGCGATTAGATTTAGACTCTGTAGCACAACATCGTTACCTGGTTCAGTGTTATGGGACATTCGACATACTATTCGATATAGCTAATATGCCCTCTGATTAGGGTGATCAACCATCCCAGTGTATTTGGGACAGTCCTAGGTTTTGTACTGAAAGTCCCATATCCTGCGAACTTCCTCAGTCCTAGGCCAGTTGGAACAGTTGGTCATCCACATCTGGGCAAACCCACATGGTTGGTCATCCTACATGTGAAGCACTTAGAATCTAAGAAATGGCCAGGACTGTCTTCTATGTTGGGGAAGCTGTGCACTTTGCAGCTGCTCAGTTAAAGGTTGCCAACTATGAGACCAGTGGCCGGAATTACGATACAACATAGGCCATCAACGTGAGCTCAACCCAATGCAGGGCTCACCCCCTCACTTAGGCCTCATTAGCACCACACCAGTACTCACTGGGGCTTCTAAATCCCTTCACCTGAAACTGAATATGAAATTAAGTAAGTCTTTACAGAGTAAGTCTGTAACTTGCTTCATGAGTGCTAGGTTGCTTTGACTCCCTAAGAATCACCTTTTTAAAAATAACAGTCCTACACTCAAAAGTCACCCTTTTTCATTTTTATTTTTATTGTAGGGATACCTGAAGGTAAGACTTCTTGAAATCTACTCTTCCATCTCACAGTCCGTACTCATGCATTTACATGCCAGAAACTTCTTCTCTGATTATCTCTCTCTGACTTGACAACCCAACCCATCTAAGGTACTGTCTTTTGCTACCATTGTCCTCTTACCCCATTTCCCTGCAACACACATACACAGTACTGACTAAATCACAACATTTCAAGTACTGAGTCATGACAGCATCAATATTCTAAAATACAGCTTCCATCAGGGCACTGGGTGGCTCAGTCAGTTAAGAGTCTGACTCTTGGTTTCGACTTGGGCTTCTATACTCGGTTGGGAGTCTGCTGGAGGATTCTCTCTCCCCTCTATGCTCTTCCCTCCCCTTACATGCTCTCTCTGCCCCCCTCTAAAATAAAATAAAATACAGCCCCGAATACAAGACATTTATTTGTATTTTACTTTATGCTTGATTATACTGCATTGGATAAACAGGTGGAACAAGTTTCAAAGATTAAAAATAAAACACCTACTTTCCAGAAAAGCCGTTTCAGAATGAAGTTTTTCTGGGCTGCTACTTTAAGTTCTGTAATCAAGCAAAGTATCTTCCTTAAAGTATTGTCTTTAAGAAAAAGTTCAGATTTCAGTTGACTGAAGTGCTTTATTTTCTCCTCAGATCTACAGAAACACAAGAAAAATATTTCCATGTAAAAAGTGATAAGAAACAGCAGTTGAGGAATATCAGCAATTATTGACAGGTCTGTAAAACTTTGTTACTAATGGAATTTTAATTAGTTTTGTGCTTCTGCCTTTATCACTCTTTAGTAATGAACCTTGCTTTCCCCAGATTGAAATATTTATTACTCCTGCCGGACATACTTTTCCCCATGCCCATTTACTCAAGCGGTATCCAGCCCATCAGGAATACTCTCGTGTCCCTCGGAAACTGTCGTCCCTCTTTCATCACCTAGCCCACAATTTGTTCACATACCATTTACTATACTGCATGAACCATATGTAATATTATTTGCTTCATATTTTTTCTTTAAATCAACTCACTTTGTGTGTGGGTGTAGAGACGTTTATTTATGTAAGATTTTCTTTATTTGAGAGAGAGAACAAGCACGTGCACGCACACATGGGAGCAGAGGGAGGGGCAGAGAAAGGGAGAGAATCTCACACAGACTCTGCACTGAGCACAGAGCCCCACCAGGGGCCTGATCTCACAACCCTGAGATCATGACTGGAGCTGAAACCAAGAGTCAGACACCTAACCGACTGAGCCACCCAGGCGACCCGAGAAGTTTATTTATAAAGAAAACTTTTTATCACGGCCTTACAGGGAGAACCAGTATCAATTGCATTAATCGCAGGTAACTGTAAAAGTAGCATGAAAGCATCACAAGTTCTAAGTTGATGCACGCATTCCAAGCCTGAGGCTCTCTTGTCTTTGACAGAAAGGCCGATGAATATGTGTTCGAGAGCTGCTATTTCTGGCACCAAGCCGAGGGCTTCTCCCTAATGAGATTGGACTACTTGGAAAAGGAATCACCTTTCCACGATGGAATTCAAAGTTATTTCCTGCCATGTCCTAGTACCAAATACATTCAACTCTTGTCACTGACCGGTGTGTGTTCCACAGTTCAGGAAAAGCTGGCTTTGCTGAAAAGAGGAACACCTTCCCCTTACAGCTTTCCCTAATTCCACCGTGAATGGGGAACCTCTCCTATAGCACTTTTTCCACACTTCTTATATATCACACTAATTCTGTTTTGCCCCATTGTTGTATATTTTGTGTACCTGTCCTGGGTACTTTTCATGGACTAGCTCATTCAGTCCCACTAAGGAGGTTAGAGCTGGCAATTACTGTTGCATTTATAGGATGTTAGATAGGTTAAGTAACCTGTCCAAGTTCATACTGGCTGGCTCAGTCATGACATTGATTTCAGGGTCATGAGTTCAAGCCCCATGTTGGGTATAGAGCTTACTTCAAAAAAAAAAAAAAAAGGAAAAAGAAAGGGTGTGAAGTAATGCTAGGAGAGGCATTTCATGTTCTGTGTAGGTGATGGAAACTTCTAGAATTTCTGACTTGAATTAAAAATATTTTTACCACCTACTCCATAAATCTTGATACCAACCATTTTCCCAATTCTACTACATGGAATCTTAGCTCTTGCCCACTACCTCCCCTGTGTTTAAAAAAAAAAAAAAAAATCTAAGATGTTCTCTGTCCAATCAATGAGCCTCCTTTAAAAAAAAAAAAAAGAGAGATTTTATTTATTTGTCAGAGAAAGAGAGAACACAAGCAGGGGGAGCGGCAGGCAGAAGAAAAAGCAAGCTCCCCCCTGAGCAAGGAGCCTGGCGCTGGACTGGATCCCAGAATCCTGAGATCATGACCTGAGCCAAAGTTAGATGCTTAACTTACTGAGCCACCCAGGAATCCCAATGAGCCTCTCTTATTAACAAAAACATTAAGACTTCTCCAAAAACAGTCTCTTTTCTAGTGGAGACCATGGAAGAGAAATAATCATCAAGAATTTAGTGACAGAAGTCACAGAGGCAGGGTGTGCCTGGGTGGCTCAGTTGGTTTTATTGTCTGCCTTCGTCTCAGGTCATGATCCCAGGGTCCTGGGATCAAGTTCTCACGTCGGGCTCCCTGCTCATATAGGAGCCTGCTTCTCCCTCTCTTTCTGCCTTCCCCCTCTCTCTCTGCCTTCCCCCCAGTTTGTGTGCTCTCTCTCTTTCATTCTGCTCTCTCAAATAAATAAATAAAACATTTTTTTTAAAAAGTCACAGAGGCAGAAGAACACGATTATAAACATGGGGATCAGAATTCTAGATCTGTCTCTACTCAGCTGAGTAATTACCAAGGGCAAATTACCCAGTCTCTCTGTGCCTCAGTTTCCTCATCCGTAAAATGGGGAGTCCCACTGTTTTGATACTTCAGTCTGTGCTTAGTTAGCACACAGTAAGTATTTAATAAATGGTTTCTAAATAAAATAGGAATGAGCTTTGAGATCCTACTTCCCTATACATCCACTTCTAATTACAATCACATTTTGTTAAAAAAAACAACAACAACTATAAAATTCCTCTATTCTCTGAGAACTGCAAAAATAGCAGGAATGTAGTTTTCACAAACTGAGCAGCTTAGAAAAGCATAAGCTTGGAAAGAATACCAGCTGAATTACTTTCAAATTGACTTTCCTATTTTTTCCATTAGTCAGCAATTTGCTGTGATCCATATAGAAACAGTTTTTATCTTGTGGCACCTATGATAACAGACTGTAAAACCAAACTTTTCTTTCAAAAAAAAAAAAACAAAGAACAAAACAAGGGTGCCTGGGTGGCTCAGTTGGTTAAGCATCTGACTTCGGTTAGGTCAAGGTCTCAGGATCCAGGGATGGAGACTGCAGTGGGCTCCGTATTCATCAAGGAGTCTGCTTGTCCCTCTGCCCCTCTCCCCCCAAGTAAATAAATAAAATCTTTATAAATAAATAAATAAATGGAATTTCATAAGAAAAATCACACCTCCATGTACTAAAAATCAATTCATATATGAATTGAGGGCTCATATACATCACAAATACAAGTTAGATTCAGCAGTCTGTATTTCTAGAGAGTCACAGTTTTTTTTTTTTTACCTTTCAGAGAACATTTGTCTTTACATAGATGATAAACTTTATTTGACTAATTTTAAATAATAAAAAGTCTAGTGCCAGAAGACTCCCTTATTTAATTTCAGAACAGGGAGAGATTTTTCATTAATTTTAACATATATTTTACATTTTCATCAGCTAGAAAACACAAATTCACCCCAAAAGTGTGGCAAGAAGGATTCTTCATCTAATGATAAGCTGTTTTCCTGTATTTTTTTTCATTTTTGTGGATATTTTATATAAATAATACATCTGTATAATGCTTTACAGCTGGAAAGCATTTATCATAGATTATCTCAAAAGCACTATGTGTATGTACACAGTGGTCCCTATAAATCTATGTGAGATTACAGAACTCATATTTATAACAGTTCTAGTTTGAAAACCCAAAGAGTATTTATTTACTCCCCTTAAACTGAAGGTACCTTGCAGGCAGAGAACTCTCTTGTATATCTTATACATATTACCACATACCTCACAGTGCATTTTAAATTACTGCATTTTAATATGTTGCCTTCAGGAATTAACTTTGCAAGAAATTGCTTTCCCTGAGTCAAGCTAGTGGTAGAACTCTCCTTCTCACCTTCAATGACAAATTTCAAGTCATGCATATACAAAGTTAACGCCTATTTTATTATCCAGTTAGTTTTAAAATCACTTTAAATAAGCACTGAAATTAAAACTGATACTTTTTTAAAGTAAACATATGAAAACATATAGGAATTCTTTTTTTAAAACATGTAGAGGGACGCCTGGGTAGCTCAGTCAGTTAAACATCTGCCTTCGGCTCAGGTCATGATCTCAGAGTCCTGGGATGGAGTCCTGCATCGGTCTCCTTGCTCAGTGGGGAGCCTGCTTCTCCCTCCACTTGCCTCTCCCCCTGCTTGTGCTCTCTCTCTCTGACAAATAAACAAATAAGATCTTTTTTTTTTTTAAATGTAGAAATTCTAAGCTATCCATATTACCATCTTTAAAAAAAAGAAATCACAAACATTGTTATTTAACCCCTACAGACCTCAGAACATATCATAAGACAAACATTTCTTACAAGATCATCATTATCACATCCAACAAAATTATCAGTAATTTTTTGCTATTGGCTAATACCCAGTCCATACTCAAATGTCCTCTATTGCCTTAGAAACGTCTTTTTACTTTTGGTTTGTTAAAGTCAAGATGTAAATAAGATACTTGTTATATTTGTTTATTATGTTTCTTAATTAAGCCTTTTAAAAACTTTTCTTATGGAAATTTTTAAACATAAATAAAAATGGAGAAAACTGAAAAGAAACACTATGTATCCATCTCCTAGATCCAATAATCTTCAACATTTTTCCAGTCTTGTTTTATCTAGTCTCTTACACACACACATATGCACACACACACACAAGTGTTTTAAAATAAAAATAAAATATGCATAATATAAAATTTACCACTGTAACCATTTTCAGGTGTACAATTCAGTGGTATTAAGTGAATTCACAATGTTGTACAACCATCATTACTATTACTCTCCATTTCCAGAACTTTTTCATCTTCCCAAACAGAAACTCTATACCGATTAACTGTAGGTCCCCATTCCCCTCTCCCTTCAGCCCCAGTAACCTCTATTTTATTTTTTGTTTCTATGAATTTGCCTATTTTCAATGCCTCAAATAAGTGGAATCATACAATAATTGTCCTTTTGGTCTGGCTTATTTCACTTAGCATAATTTCTTCAAGGTTCATCCATGTTGTCACACGTGTCAAAACTTCATTCCTCTTCAAGGCTAACAGGCCCACACTTTTAAGTCAGATTCAGGTTTAATTGTTTTTTTTTTTTTAAAGATTTTATTTATTTATTAGAGAGAGAGAGAGAGATCGCGAGAGAGGGAGCACAGGCAGACAGAGTGGCAGGCAGAGGCAGAGGGAGAAGCAGGCTCCCCGCTGAGCAAGAGCCCGATGTGGGACTCGATCCCAGAACGCTAAGATCATGACCTGAGCCGAAGGCAGCCGCTTAACCAACTGAGCCACCCAGGCGTCCCAGGTTTAATTGTTTTAACAATTTATTCATTCATTCTGTAAAGGCAGCCTACTATGTGCCAGTGACCAAGGTACAGTCCTGGCCCTTAAGGAGCATCGTGTATAACAGGGCAGCACGCAATCAGATAAGCAATCGTAAGAGAGACTGTTAAATGCTACAAGATCATAAGCACAGGATATTATGGAGGAGTCTCTCTTTTTTTTTAAAAATTTTTAATAGATTTTATTTACTTAGAGAGTAGGGAGCAGGAAGAGCAGCAGGCAGAAGGAGAGGGAGAAGCAGACTTCCTGATGAGCAGGGAGCCCTACATAGGGCTCAGTCCTAGGACCCTGAGACCATGACCTGAGCCAAAGGCAGATGCTTAACCAACTGGGCCACCCAGCTGCCTCTTCTAATGCAGCTTTGAGAAATGATTTTTTTTTTTTTTTGAGAAATGATTTTTAAAGAAAGGGATAGGAAGCTAAGACTTGATGGGTTGAAGTAATTCATGAAGGAGAAGAAGAGTAGAGAGTAGGATTCCAGAATAGAGGGGAAAAAAAAAAAAACCCAGGAAGCTTTCTGAGAAATGGATCAGTTTCTGAGTCTGGATCAGGAGCTCAGGGCAGGAGTTAAGGGGACACAATAGCTGAAAATGAAAAAATGAAGAGACATCAGGAAGATCTTTATAAGCTGTTGTAGAGTTTAGACCTTCTCCTAAGGGCAATGGAGAGCCATTCAAAGGCTTTAAGGCAGGGGATTACATCCTCAGATTTGTGCTTCCAAAAGATTTCTTTGGTTACAGAGAATGGTTTAAAGTGGGTCAAGAGTGAAGGCAGAGGCCAGCCAGGAAAATTCTGTAGGAGCTCAGAACAAAGTTAATTGGGCCAAGCACGTGACAGTGGAAAGAAGTAGATATTATCCAGATACAGTAGAGAAGAACAGTGAGTCCTGTGACAATTGACTGGCTGCAGGGGTCAGGGGGGTGGTGAAGCGGGGAGAGAGAAGGTAAAAATGACATTCAGGACACTGGCTTAGGTGATACAGGGATAAGGACAGCAGGCCCTGTGTTAGGAGATGCAAGAGGAAGGTCAGGTCCCAGAAGGAAGATGCCAAGTTCCATTTTGAATAGGTTCTTGGAAGACCTATAGAGGTGATGTCCAGTAGGTAATTGTGTTTGCAGACCTAAAATTCCGGGCAGACATTGAAGTAGAGGTATAAATGTGATGGGCAGCAACACATGGAGTTAGGAGAGGCAAAGAGAGAACAGTCCCCCATGCGGCTTTGGCATATCATCACTCCTTACCTATATGGCTTTTGAGTTCCAATAGCAGGACTGAGCTCACTAACATATAAGGGATCTTGTAAAAGAGTAGCTTTCTAAAAGAGAAAAAAAAATGTGGGTTAGAATTTTTGTTTAATGAAAATCAATTTCTCCTGCTTTTAGTCAGTATCAATATATCTGTTCCTTAATTCTGCTATATAGTACATGATTTGTTTATGTAAATAATGCCACAGGGCATTGTTTTTCCTTATAGTTTTTAAAAAGTTTTAAACATGACATTTGCTCATTATAAAATAATCTATCAAAATCAAATAGTCCAAAAATGCATAAACTAAAAGATAAAATTTCCCTGTCTTTCCCTACCCCTCCCATCCCACTAATCAAAGTACCTTACTATACACCTGAAACCATAGAATACTGTACATTAATTATACTGGGATTAAAAATAACAGTAACAACAGAGTACCTTACTATATTATTTTCAGCTTGGCTTATATCCTTTTAGGCATATAAAAACACATTAATTATAACATACACCTAGAATATATACATATTAGATGATATATTTTATAATATACACTTAATACTAGTTAATTTATATCACATATATTAATCTGGAACTTTTTTCCCCACTTACTGTATGGTGTTTTTTTCCATATCTGTGTATATAGGTTTACTTTTCTCTTTTTAACGATTACCTAGTATTCCATGGTATAGATTATAGAATAGTTTTGTTAACTACTCCCCCTATCAATAGGGTTATTTTTCCCTTAAATCTTTAGTGTTGCCATTTTCCATTCATTCTGGGTCCCCCCAAAAAATGGGTCAGTAGTGTTCAGCAAGTTCTCTAAATAATCTTTTATTTTATGTTGAGGCCTAACAGATGGGTCAGAATTTCTGAAATGTTGCTGATTTATATCTCCAAACAAACTTACCCCTATCTTATTCCTTAATATCAGAGCAGGATGGTGGGTGGATGGGCAAGGGGGAAGTAAGTGCTTTTTCTCACTACTTTTGTTTTTTACAATCTGTTTTTTTGTTTGTTTGTTTGTTTGTTTGTTTTTTAAGTAGACTCCACACCCAACATGAAGCCCAGCCCAGGGCTTGACCTCACAACCCTGAGATCAAGATCCAAGCTGAGATCAAGATTTGGATGCTTAACCAACCGAGCCACACAGGCACCCCATTTTTGTTTTTTAAAGTAAGCTCTACACCCAGCATGAGTCTCAAACGACCCCAAGATCAAGAGTTGCATGCTCTACTAACTGAACCAGCCAGGTGCCCCTCCCTGTTCCCCCTACTTTTATCATTGCTTTCAGTTAAAAAAAAAAATCCATCTTATTTTTCCTCTCTAAATGTTTGTGTTTATGGGGGTGCCTGGGTGGCTCAGTCAGTTAAGCAACCAACTCTTGCTCTCAGCTCTGGTCTGGATCTCAGGGTTGTGAGGTCAATGAGCCTACTTTAAAAAAAATGTTTACATTTACTTTAAATCTAGAATTTTAATTTGGGGATACTTCTTTGCTATTTAGCTTTCTAGAACCTGTCTTCACAACATATGTAGGCCAAGAATTGCTCTATATTGTTTTTGTAGAATTTGAGATGCTAAAGAACTCCGATGTAATTATTGTTGGTGAAAGTTACAGATAAAATGGGTTACTGAAGGAGACTTAGCTGTTTGGAAACCCTTAAAATCAGAATGAGTGCTAATTTCTCACTGGATGGTTTAGGTTTACCTGTAAGAGAGTTAAAATGCCCATTCTTTTTTCCCCGGTAGCATTCCCCTACCTCAACGTGAATGATCATTCTGGATCTCAAAGCACAAGAGATCAGTTAGCCAAGATAATTCTGATTTAGGGGATGATATATTTTTTTAATTTCCTAAAACTTATGAAGGCATCACCAAGAATAACCAAAGTCATCAACATGATGAAAAAATTAAACAGTGTCACAAAAAAGTCACAACTTTTTAAATGTTTATATTGAATATCTTATTCTTACTAGAATGAATGCTAACTTGATTTATCACTTATGTGTGAAATATTTGCTTACCCATTTTCCATCTTTCAAGGGATAGAACATTATTATTTTTGAAAGGGGGAAATGGCAGAGGGAAAGGGAGGGAGAGAATCTTAAGCAGACACCACTCCCAATGCAGAGCCAGAGGCGGAGCTTGATCTCACGACCCTGAGATCATGACCTGAGCCAAAATCAAGAGTCAGATGCTTAACCAACTCTGAGCCACCAGGGCGGCCCAGAACACTGTTTTTTAATGATAGTATCTACAATTCAAAGATAACCCCCTTCCACCCCCATTTATTTCAGTGGAAAAAATCAGACTACTTAAGTTCAAATCTCAGCTCCATCCAAGTTGTGCAAACTTGCATATATTATTTAATTTCTCAGTGCCTTAATTTCCTCATCTACAAAAGAGAATAATAGTCCTACTCCCAGGGTTGTTGTGCAGATTAAATGAGCTAATATACAGAAAGCATCAAAGCAGATCCTACCTGTTAATACATGTCAGTTATAGTTACTGCTTTTATTATCAAAAGGGCTAGGAGTTTGCCTATCTGACTTGCCCCAGCCATGCCTCTGCAGCAGAGTTAAAAAGTAGTTGAGCCCTGAGTGTTGTATGTAAGGGATGAATCACTGAATTCTATTCCAGACACCAATACTGTATGTTAAATACCTAAAATTTAAATTAAAAAAAATTTTTTTAAATAAATGAAAATAAATGTTACAGTTAATCTTTTGATTCACTATCATTACACTAATAAACCTTAACCATCTTATTAAAAAATAATAATAGTAATAATAAAATAAATAAAGTAGAAAGTAGTACTAAGACCAGGAGTTAGTCAAGTCGGGGAAACATAAACAGTCATTTTGAAATATTTAGATAGATTACGTTTTAGTTTTCCTACTAGAACATATGTGGCCTCCTTTCAATAGGCCAGGGCTTCCCCTCTATCTGTGATTTGTTTACATTCTTAATTTGGAAAGTACTGTTTAAAAATTTAGGAGCGCCTGGCTGGCTCAGTTGGTGGAACATGTGGCTCTTGATCTTGGGGTTGTAAATTCAAGGCCCACGTTGGGTGTAGAGATTATTATCTCTATATTATTATATAGAGATATACAATATATATCTCTATATAATAATTATATATATAATATATATAAATATATTATATATATTTAATATATATATTAAAAATAAAATCTTTAGGGGCACCTGGGTGGCTTAGTCAGTTGAGCATCTGCCTTCAGCTCAGGTCATGATCCCAGGGTCCTGGGATCGAGTTCCACACTGGGCTCCCTACTCAGCGGAGAGCCTGCTTCTCCCTCTCCCTCTGCCTACTGCTCTGCCTTCTTGTGGTCTCTGTCTCTCTGTCAAATAAATAAGTAAAATCTTAAAAAATAAAAATAAAAATAATAATGATAGGGACACCTGGGTGGCTCAGTCATTAAGCCTCTGCCTTTGGTTCAGGTCATGATCTCAGGGTTCTGGGATTGAGCCCTGCATCGGGCTCTGTGCTCAGTGGGGAGCCTGTTTCCTTCCTCTCTCTCTGCCTACTTGTGATCTCTGTCAAATAAATGAATAAAATTAAAAAAAAAAAAACAGAAACACATTGACAATGTTGAACTTTTTATGGGGTCTACGCTCTCTGAAAGCAGAAATTGCTGAGAAATCACCCCAGCCAACTGAAAAACACCACCCTGTTCACAAATATTTCAAGACCTTCTCCAGGATTCCCAGGAGACCCTTATCAACCCAGCTCTGTAAAACCCCTGGTCCATCTCCTTTTCTTTAAGACACTCCTCATTAATGAGCATTTTTCTTCTTGCGCTAGCCTGAATACAGTCAAATCCTTAATTGTCCAGTGTGTTTATCTTTCATATTATTAAATTCCAAGGGTAAATTTCCAAAATGGACATTTTGGGAAGCAGGAAAGGTGTGTTTGCTTTAAAAATACTCGAGCCAGGGGCGCCTGGCAGGCACAATTGATTAAGTGGCCACTCTTGGTTTTGGTTGAGGTCATGGGGGATCTTGCTGAGGACAGGCTCCCAGCTGAGTGGGGAGACTGTTCAGAATTCTCTCTTTCCTTCTGCCCCCCACCCCACCATCCCCCCCTTGCTTACACTCTCTCTCTAAAATAAATAAATAAATCTTTAAAAACAAACAAAAAAACACTACTCCAGCCAAAGTTAACTTCTGAGCATACTTACAATAATATAATTGTTCCATGAACTTTTTAAGTGCAGAAATATTGATGAGGTTGTGGAAATAATGTACAAATGAAGTTCTGATGCCTTTTTCTCTAGGTTTGGGTTGTTCTGTAAAGGGGAGGCCAGGGAGGAATTTCCTAAGTGAAACTCATTTCCGTTCCCATTGCACTTGAAAGGGATTTCACTTAGAGAACCTTTGTGATCTGGAAGTCTCTTGTGTTCTTTTGTATTGGTTGTGCAAGATGGCATGCTGACAGCCTTTCCAGGGGCTGATGTAGACTGACAGCTCCTCCTGGAGGGGGTCGGTAAGGGTCGAAGGGCACTTTGGCCATGAGAAGACAGCTTCTTGAGGTCTGAAGGACAGAATGTAGAGTCCTTGGATGGTGTTCTGCTCTCTTGGTGGTACCTGTCAGGTAGAATTTAGTATTAAACATAATATTCACAATTTAACAGTAAGGAACAAAGAGAATCCAGCGGCCCAATTGCAGCAATTTAAGACTCTGAAGGTAAATAAATGTTTTCAAATAAAAAGAAGACTTATTAAGAGAAAGAAGTGATTTAATCTCAGTTGCTTACCTACTGACCTGGTTGGAGGTATAGTACAATTCTTCATTATACTTTCCTGCTTTCAGAAATAAAGCTGTACCCAATGTCATTTAAAGCACTTTCTATATCTAAAGGACTGTGCCTATCCTTCACAGAACCCCAGGATTTCCAATGAAAGCACTTTTTTTTTTTGAAAGCACTTTTTATTCTGCCTTTGAAACCTGACTCTTCTTTCATTGTGCATTTCAAATGGATCCTGTAAAGAGAAAACTGTTCATATGGACTTAGGAAGTGAGATTTCTTTTTAATGGTGTTTTCTTGAATTCGTGTCTTGCTAATAGTCCTCTGATTTTCCAGTGTCATTCCAAAATCATCAGTACATTTTTCAGAATCAGTCCTGTGTTCTATCCTCATCTTCCTTGCTCTCCACCTTACCATGACCATTTCTCTAAGTCTGTTACATGAGGAAGCAAGTGGGAGAGGCCAAGAAGTTGTAGGGTCATGATGAGATCCAAGGTCCAATCCTAGTTCTGCCACTCAGTGGTTTTGTGACTGTGGTTGACCTCAGCTTCAATCTCCTAATTTTAAAACAGGAACCAATAATAGTACCAATCTCAAAAAGTTTCTGTGAAGAAACTGTGAAGAAAATATATGCAATGTGTTTGTAACACTGGAAGCACTCTGTAGGTGCTAGCTATTGATACTATCCTATATTGCCTTGGATTACTGGTTTATCATTTTAGAGTAAAATATGTTGTCCTCTTAGAAGATTGGAACCTTCTTGAAAGTGGAAAGCCACTTTGTTTTTCTTAGTCCTTAAATTAATTTTAAGCATGTATAAAATCCATTCATTCTGTATATAGTTTTATGAATTGTGTTGAGTTCCAGCCCTCAGCTCCCTCTGCCCCCAGTATTGCAGGTACATGTGCACACACGCACGCACACGCACACACACACACACACACACACACACACACCTATAAAGAAGCCACCTCAGTTTGTTCATCCAAATTCCATCCCCTTAAACAGCCACACCTTGCCGAACCCTCAGGCTTAAGGATATGCACGCTGGCTTTGTGGTCCCAGCGTGCGATCTGTTTAAGAACATGAGCATAGCCTCCTTCCTGCATCCTTCTTGCCCTGTGGATCAGCACATGGCATGGCCAGATTTTAGACACACAACTGAACAAATTCCTATTTAACCCACCACCCCCGAATGCTGCTTAGTAATTACCTTAACTTACCCTATTTTTCGTAGGATTTTAGTATTATGCAGCAGTATTATGTAACAGTATTATCCAAGTGTCTAAGAATATAAGATGCTCACAGTAAGGATTTTCAGGTAAATGAATATGTCCAGCTCAGAAATGGATGATACGTACTCCAGTCCTCTTTTCAAATAGATAATTTTTCTTTATTCCTTCAGATAATATATTCTAAAATTTTCTCTATGGAAATTGAAGAGCGTTAAATAACCAGTATATAGATTGTGCTACAAAATGTTATAAAATTATGTTAAAATGTTCATTTCAGGCACAATCTATGTTTCATATAAAAACCCAGCAAAAATGGTTTCAGGTGGTTACAGAAAATCTCACTTGAAGTGACTGTTACTTATTCGGTTATGTGAAAGATCTATTATTTTGGAGAGATAAAAAGGATTTCTAAAAAGGATTACTTTTTTGGCAGCGTAAATGAAACTACCATGGAAATTATAGCTTCACCAGTTAAGCAAGCCAACTCATACAACTAAACTGTATTCTTCATTTGAAATTCAGTAATACCCATCTTTACTAGTCTGATTAAAGAGTAGTTTGTTACTAAGCAAGAGTTCTAGAGCCTTGAATTTGCACACATGTCAGCTTCATATTTAGAGAACTAAGTTGCTAAATGTCAAGAGTTTTCCTAATGAGCTGACTGTGTATCTCCAGGGAGAGCCCAGCCACATTAAAGGAAGAGATGAGAGAAGTAGGAAAGAGAACTCCAAAACCAAAGTATGCACAAATCACTTTTTTCCCCCTTTTTCCCTCTGCATCAAAGACAGATAAACTCCTTGAGACTGAAAATGTTGGGTCACAGTCCAAAAAGCAACAGGCAAAATGGAACAGCTTCACAAAACCCTGTTAGTCTCAAGTTCAGCTAAGAATAAGAAGTACACACATGCTAGCATATTGATACTCTATGAAGAAATAAAAAAAATGGTAAATTAGAAAAGATGGGTATTTGATTTAAGAAATTCTTGAAAAGGATAAGAAAGAAGTTAATATGAAATGGAGAGTTTAGTTTTCACAGCTAGAAACCTATCACATTGAAATAGATGGTCAGATTAATATGCTAAAAATAAGAAACAAGAAAAATAGAGAACAGTGATTCTTCTATAAGAAGTTCTACACAGACCTAGATCTCAAGATTTCTTGAATAAAAAATTCCCCTATGAAGAGGTGCCTGGGTGGCCCAGTTGGTTAAGCATCTGCATCTGATGGTTAAGCATCTGAGCTGAAGCTCAGGTCATGATCCTAGGGTCCTGGGATGGGGTCCCACATTGGGCTCCTTGCTCAGCAGGGAGTCTGCTTCTCCCTCTGCCTGCTGCCCTCACTGCTTTTACTCTCCCTCTGTCTGACAAATAAATAAATAAATAAAATCTTTTAAAAAAATCATTGAATGGGCTCAGTAAACAGTATAGAAATGGCAGAGAAAGAGTTGACTTTGAAGATAGATGAATAGATGTTATCCGATCTGAATAACATAGAGAGTAAAGATTGAAGAAAAACAGGAACAGAATTTCGGATGACTGTCTGGCAATATGAAAGGTCTAAAATTCGTGTCTTCAGAGTCCCGAAAGAAAGGAGGAAAAGCGTAGTGCAGAAAAAAATATTCGAGGAGTCATGGCCAAAAAGTCTCCAAATGTGGCAAAAGACATAAACTTACATATTCAAGAAACTCAGTGAATCCCCAAAAGATAAACTCAAAGAATTACTCACCAGACACATCATAATCAACTTGCTGAAAATAATAAAGGAAACTCAGAGATACTAAGAACTGAATGGCAGTACATATCAAAATACATGTGACCCCGATAAAATACATTTCTTGGAAAAAATCTTTTGCTGCTTTTAACTCTGAATCCTGTTTAAGTACTAAGGAGAAATTTTTTTTTTTTTTTTAAATTAAAGGCAGTCAACTGCTGTATGCATTCTGTTCAAGATTTTTACTTGCATTCGGGGGAGAGATGGGGTGAAGTACACTTACTCCATCTTGACCAGAATCAAAACCTTAATTAATTTTATTAATTTTTAATTAAAATTATGTTCAGTAAAAGATACAACACAAAGCTAATAGATAGCTGACAAAAAGGGAGAAGATAATGTCTAAAACCAACAAGCAGATTCATAGAATGAACGAAGCACATCTGAGTATCAATCCCATGGGAATTTTCAGGCAGGTCCATGAAGGGAGGGAAGGAGGAGGGAAGAGGAAGAGAGTAATGTGGAAAAGAGCCCACATTGATTCTACCCCGATGCTCGATAAATGTATTTTTATATTTTTATAAATGTAACTGAGCAAAGGATACTAATAATGATAAACTATGAGCAAATTATGTACACAAGAATATAGCTGTGTCATGTTTTCAGAGCCAGTTTTGAGGATGACAAAGATGTAAAGACGTATTATAAAAATAGTTTTTAGAGGCCTTGAATCCTGTCTCTTGAGCTTCTAAACGTTCCAGGTCCTTGTACTTACGCATATGGTATATTTACATAAACACAGAACTGGTCTTCTAAGAGAACGATAGCAGCCTATTTTGGAAGAAATTCTTAGAAAATTAATATTAAAAAAAGAAAATTAATACAGATGGTAACTTGTGCCAAATTATTGCACAACAGCATTTTTATTCTTTAAATACAGTAATGTTATTAGAATAGAAAAGAGGAAAATTATTCCATTTCCAAGGCTTGATAGGGAATTCTGAAGATGCCAAATAAATGATTGCTCAGTGGCTGACTTACTGATAATCAGCAATAACAGAAAAATTAACTTTTAATAAGGATTAAGTGTCACACGTGGTGTAAGTACTTTACACGTGCATGATCGCACCCTCACATATCACCCCTCTGAGAAAGGAGCTGTCAGGAGCTCTAGCCCCCCCTGAAGAGTGAAGTGCGGGAAGGATAAGCCCAAGGCAGTCAGGTTTCAGAGTCAGTGTGACTGCAGAGCCTTCATGCTTATGTACTACATGGAGAGAGAGAGAGCACAGCTCCCCTTTTCTATTTCCTGTCAAGAAGTGCGGCTCCTTAGAGAATAAGGTTCACATTCTTGGTTTCTCCCCCTCCTTCTAGTTTGCTAATGGTGTACGATTATCCGTAGCACATTCTCATTCCATTAGGACTGTCAGCCCTACTTCCACTTATTAAACAGATCAGTGTCTCCAAAAGCTCATATCCTTCCCCTTATCATGCATGATGCTTAGAAAATCTACTTTTAAATTTTCACTAGCCAAATATCAGTAGAGACTATATACATTGATGTAAACTCAGATCAGAATCCACTCTCGTGGGTATGGGCCTGACAAGACCTGGTCTGAGACCGAAGGATTGTCGCTATTTCTTTTCCTCATGGATTATTCAAGGTGAACTCAATTAAATTTATATAAATCTTCCTCTGCACCGACGCTGTAAAAGCATTCTATTGATCTCAGCCTGCTTGTCTCTTTCTTTGCACTCACAAGCAGTAGGCAGTCTTTTTTCCCCCTGCAGCTCTAGAGAACTTTTAAGTAGGTCACAATACTTTATTTCTACTTGAAATAATCTAGTTGGGTTTTCTCCTGTAAAATGCATATGAGAACCTGGAGCCATCCACTGGTGAAGAGGTACGTTAAAGCTAGAGAAACCTAAATACTGAGTCTCATCATCAGAGATCACTAGTCTGTTTTCCATCCCACAGGTGTTAAAAGACCTGTTGTTTACAATTACCCTGAAAAGGAAACATACTTATGTAAGTCTGATGTCCCAAGATAACTGCATCCTTCTTATGACCTGCAGCTTCTCATAATTAGGCCTAAAACTTTACACCTCAGAGGTGTTTCAAAGCTCTGTATATGATAACATTCTTTAGTCTTCTAATTACTCTTTTCTATCCTAGCCTGCCTTTTGTTTACGCTTTTGACTCATGTGTTTAATTATGGAGATGATTGCGTTAGAAAGCTGTGGGATAGAGAGTAGACCTAGCTCCCCCTCATTCCCTTGATTTGGAAACTACTCCTTCCCTCCACACATGAGACACCCAGAAGCTGCTGTGTTTTTAAAACGTCTCTGACCTCTTGGCTGGGGTGGATATTTTTCAAGCTAGGGCAACAGAGACCCTCCCAGGATTTTTAAATTTGATGCAAGAAAGTGTGTGAGGTAGCCTTTGTCTGGTGGTGGGAGCTGTAATGTGAATTTAAGACAGGTGGTAACTTTGTTTGTTGCCCTATGAAAGACATGGTATTCCCTGAGACAAAATGAGACTGATCTACCAACATCAGAGGGTACAAAGTCCTATGCCCATTCAAGTCTCCAGTTCCCGGTATGCCTCATTCTTACCATTCCTGCATTCTATTGTTTGGCTTCTATCCTTTGCTGATTTCGCCCACTACTGAACATCTAAAATTGAACACAGAGCCCAGCAATTAAAGTGTGCCAGATTAAACAAGTAGGTAGGTAGATCTACATTTGTGTCTGTATTTATGTCTATTCCTCTATATGTCTGTTGAATGAATGTTGACCTACCTGAGTGGTCCCAGTTATTCCAGTAAATTCCCCTTTTAATCTAAGCTGGATATTTGCTACTTCTAACAGTTCTGACCTCCATGATAACCTAAAACAACTACTGCAAACATTAATTAGAAACCTCTTTTATTTTTCTAAATTGGAAGAAAACAAGGAGAGTATCAGAGTGGTCTAGAAAACCTGGGACATCAATATGCCAAAATGTGAAATGAAGGATATTGAGTCTGAGGGCATGCGGACGGCTGTTAGCGGGATCGCCTTTCCCTCACTACTTCTAGTTACAACGGCAACATTGGCAACTTACTTAGTGTCCTGTGACAACAGACAACAGAGACCCTTCTTCCCAGAACTAAGAAGTCACAGCACTTAGGGCAACAATGGAATGCATCAACCCCTTTAAGACATGCTTTAAAATTATTTCATGGATTTAGATAAAATCATGCTTCTCCAAGCCTATATAAGCCAGGCTAGGTTGTAAAGAACATGATGAGTCATTCAACAAATACAAACCAGCTATGATGTACCAGGCACTAGGCCAAGCACTAGAAATATATCCATGTGCAAGAATGTCCAGGTCCCTGCTCTCACGAGGCTTACATTCTAGTGGGAAAAAGGAATTAAGCTATAGACACATAATAACTCTATGTTACATTTATGACGGGGCTATGACATAAACCGAGCAGTCTGAGAGCACCTGTGTGCGTCTGTTGGAGGGTCGAATGCTTCGGACAGGTGATCAGGCAAGACCTGTCTGAGATATGGGCATTCAAGCTAAGACCTGAAGGATGAGAAAGAGTGAACCATGTGAAAAGCAGTGTTACGAGGAGAAAGGAAGTGGAAAGACCCCGAGGTGGAAGAAGGAAGAGGTGCCCCAGCCTGTGTGGTGAGCATGGGGTAAAAGGACTGGAGATGAAACTGGAGACAGGAGCAAAGACCAGGTCTTGCAGGGCTGTCTAGATGTATAAAAAGTTTTATTTTGGGGGCGGGATACTGCTGAAAGGTTTTAAGCAAAACAAAAAGGCGGGGGGCAGGTCATTTGGAAAATGCCAATCACTTTGGCTTTAAGGTGAGTAATAGATTCAGGAGAGGCAGGATGGTAGCTTGTTTGCGCTGTTATCAAAGCAGTCTGGCCACAGACTGGGTGGCTTATAAAAAAACAGAAAATGTATTGCTCCCAGTCTGGGAGGCTGTTAAGTCCAATATCGGGGTGCTTGGTGTGGTCACCTTATGGTGAGGACCCTCTTCCTGGTTCCCAGTCTGTTCCTTCCTGCTGTGCCTTTTCACCATGGAAGGAGCTAGTCAGCTCTTTGGAGCCTTTTCTTGAAGAGCACTAACCTCATGTCATGAGGCCTCCACCCTCAAGATTAAAGCATCACTCAAAATCTCACCTCCCATTACTGTCACCTTTGGGGGTTCGGATTTCAGTATAGGAATTTGGGAGGGACACAAGCATTCCAACCACAGCAGAGACCAAGAGTGGAGAAGCAAACCCAGGTGAGAGAGGACAGTTGCTTACCCTGGAGGACTGTGAAAACAGAGAGCAGTTGATGGATTATAGATATATTATGGTTGTAGAACTCAGGAATCTCAATAATCCGGGAGTTGATTGACTACTTAACCCAGGATTTCCTGAACCTTGGTAGCTAGCTAACAGTATCATCTAGGGAGCTACAAAAACGACTGTTGAGTCCCAGCCCCAAAGCTTAGGATTCAGTAGTCTGAAGCCCAGAAGTCTGAACGTTATGAACCCTTGAGAGATTCTGGCACAAGGCCAGACTTGAAAAACCTCTGGATTTGTGGTGTTATTCCAGCTGACCTTTATCCCCAAACCCTGCTTTGGGCTGTCTCCTCACATGGCCAAGCCTGTGTACTCATCTCAAAGCAGGAATGACTCTTTAGGAAGCAGCAATGAGCGTCCCAGATTTTGGCTTCCTGACAAGCAGGTTCGGGCCCTATAGACAATCTAACCTCCAACGGCTTGGTGAAATGAGCTCTGCTATTGAACAGACTAACTAACTAACTCTTACTAACCATGTTTGGGATATTTAACTTTGTTGAGAAAGTTTCCCAAAAATGTATGGTTCTGTCGTCTTGTAAAAGGCAGAATAGCTGTCCTATGCATAGGCATAGTTGGGGTCCTTCTGCGCGTCACAGGGCCCTCATTATGGTAGTCTAGAACTGGAGCTGGCGAATTGAATTGGCCTCAAACAGCAGGCTCCCAAAGGCAGAGGCTAAGGGGAGAGTGGGCTTTCTGCCCCTCATCCTGTCAGGTCTTCAGTAGTTTCCCACCCTTAGCAAGCCACCAAAAAGAAATGCATATACCGGGTGCCTAGATGGCTCAGTAGGTTAAGCCGCTGCCTTCGGCTCAAGTCATGATCCCAGGGTCCTGGGATTGAGTCCTGAATTGTGGGCTCTCTGCCTCGGCGGGGAGCCTGCTCGCCCCCCGCCCCCTGCCTGCCTCTCTGCCTGCTGGTGCTCTCTGTCAAATAAATTTAAAAATCTTTAAAAAAATGCATATACCACATAAAACAGTTGGTCTGTGCCTACCAAAGGAAAAAGAGTTTCCTAATCACCACCACCCCGCCTTTGCTGCCCTCTTTTATGGAATCTCTTTTATGAAAATTCTGGAACTATCATTGGCTCCAGGAAGGATTTGAAACCAGTCCAAATCTTCCTCCATATATACTGGTGCAGAGATTAAATTTATACTAATTTGGGGTTGTTGTTTTTTTTCTGTTTCAGGCCAGGATGGAGTAATAGGGACTAAATATGTACTCTCACCTGAAAAAAAACAAAAACTGGGAAAACGTACATAAAAAAAATTAAAACAGCTTTTAAGACACTGGATGTTGGACAATGTAAGACAGTCATCTCCGAGAGGTGGGAAACAAACAAGGTGAGACCTAGCAACTGCCCAGCTTACTGCCTAAAAAAAATTTCCAGGACATAATGCAGGGAGGGAGAGATGTTGATAATGGTGATGCTTTCGTGGGGGTACACAGCGGAGAAAATGTATCAAACTGTACGTTTTATTGCAGTTTACTGTGTGTCTGTTTTTGTTTTGTTTTTAAGATTTTATTTATTTGAGAGAACACAGGGATGGGCAGAAGAAGAGGGAAGAGCAGGGTCCCTGCTGAGCAAGGAGCCCAATGTGGGACTTGATCGAGGACCCTGGGATCATGACCTGAGCCTAAGGCAGACGCTTCACCAACTGAGCCACCCAGATGTCCCATCTGTGTGTCAGTTTTACCTCAACAAGACAAAATTCTACTAAGAGCTTTTTTCCTTGAGCTTCTGGCTTGGTTTCCTATTAAAATGGAAATCCCACTGAAGTGGGAACAGTTTTAAATTCATATCATTACATTATCACACTGTGGTGTTCCTAAGAATCAAAGCACAGACTTTCATAGGGAGAGCAAGGATACTACTAGGAAAGGTGAGAGAGGATTGCAGAGAGAGGGGAGAGAGGGCATGGGCCCGGGAAATGCTAGGAAACTTGTGTTGACAGATGGAATTAGCAGGGGCGGTTCAGTGGAAATGTGTGCTGGTGGGTTTTTCATTGCCTAATAAAATGAGGAGTGTTACAGGCATTTCTTGGACAAGAGCCAGGGACGCTCTGGTCCCACGATGGGCGGGAGTTGTGCATGACAATAAGTGGTCCCACAAAGAATGCCAATAGCACCAAGAAACCCTGACGGAGGGAATTCATCTTGCAGGCTGGTGGTCCCTCCCCCATGCCTAGCATTACAGAGGGCTCTCACAGTGCTTTCTGAGCTACAGTTTGCAATGCAAAATAGAACACTTACTGCTCAATTCTGTTTTAGCCAGTTAAGTTTCCTGATGTTACAGCTCCAATTATAATCAGAACCTCTGAACCCTTGTGAACACTGACAGGAACACACAGATCATTTTTAAAAAATTTTTTAGGGTTTTTTTTTTAAGATTTTATTTATTTGACAGAGAAAGAGAGAGCCCACAAGCAGGGGGAGCAGCAGAGGGAGAGGGAGAAGCAGGCTCTGGCTGAGCAGGGAGCCCAATGCAGGACTCAGTCCCAGGATTCTGAGACCATGACCTGAGCTGAAGGCAGATGCTTAACCGGCTGAGCCACCCAGGCAACCCTTATTTATTGATTTTTAAATTTTTTTTCTTTAAAATAACCTCTGTGCCCCACCTGGGGCTTGAAGTCATGACCCCAAGATCAAGAGCTGCATGTTCTACTGACTGAGCCAGCCGGGAACCCCAGGAAACTCCCTTTTAAGTTTACACCCAGACTTCTCTCCTGCCTACCAGACTGAAAGGTTAATTGCTCAATGAGCTGAACCGCACCAGCTGAGGCCTACTAATACCTCAGTCTTTTTTTTTTTTTTTTTTAAAGGGGAGAGAGCAAGCACAAGCAGGGGGAATGGCAGGCAGGGGAGAAACAGGCTCCATGCTCAGCAAGGAGCCCAATGTGGGGTTAGACACCAGGACCCTGAGATCGTGACCTGAGCCAAAGGCAGAGGCTTAACCAACTGAGCCACCCAGACACCCTAGGACTTCAGTCTTAACCTATCTAAACCAGCCTTGGGTTTGCACCCCTCCTGCCATCCTCATTTCTCTGAAAGGCATCCCCTTGCAGTAACCCCAGCTTGAAACTACAGTGGTTTCTCTCCCATCTCTCTTGTGTTCAGTTGCCAGTCTTGCAGAGTTTGCTTCTGAAATATCTCTCCGTCCATCCCCTTTTCTTTTTTTTAATATTTGTTTGTTTGACAGAGAGAGATTGATCCCAAGTAGGCAGAGAGGCAGGCAGAGGGAGAGGGGGAAGCAGGCTCCCCGCTGAGTGGAGCGCCTGATGTGGGGCTCAATCCCAGGACCCTGAGATCATGACTTGAGCTGAAGGCAGAGGCTTAACCCACTGAGCCACCCAGGTACCCCATCATCCCTTTTTCTTTACTCCCTTTACCACTAGACCAATGCAGATTCTCATTACTTCCTGCCAATCTGGTTTCTCCTTGCTTCAGTCCATTTGAAGCAAAACCAGTTATTTTATCAATAGTTTCCTTACAACCTAAGAAAGGACATACAAAGTCTTGACCTGGACTTTAAGACTCTCTCAAGTATGGGCCTAGTTTTACTTTCTAACCTTATACATGGTATTCATGTTCTATTTTTATTTTTATTTTTTTTTTACTTTTTATTTTATTTTATTTTATGTAAGCTCAGTGCCCAAAATGGGCTTGAACTCACAACTGAAATCCAGAGTTGCATGCTTTGCTGATGGAGCCAGCCAGGCGCCCCCCTGTTGTATTTTTACATCACTGAAGACTGCTTCCGTTTCCTGATACATGCTCCATTTTTTTCCTGCCTCTTAGATTTTATTATCCCTTCCAGCTGTAATATCTCCATCTCCACGTGCACTATTTTTTCTTCAACTGTCACTCTGACATCTTGATGTCCCCCCAAAACTGAATATAACCTTTTCCCTCTTCAAAGCTCTTTGGCAATTCGCTCAGACTCACTGATGACACTTAGCATGTATGTTCTGTATTATCTATGTTTGGGCCAATGTCACATATTCTAGTTAGAATCAGCTTCCCAAGGACAGGAACTATGCCTTACTCATATTTTTTTTGTTTTGTTTTTTTACAGGGCCTAACATAGTGCCCTACACAGAACAAGAGCTCAGTAAATTTTTTTTAAATTTAACTTTAGTCAGTTATTTAGTTACATTGTGAAATCTATATATTCCATTGATATGAGAAATATTATATTTCACATTTAAACTAACTGGATTTGAATTTAGAAGAACTCCCCAAATATCTTCTTCATTATTATATATATTGAAATAAACAAAACTCAGTTTAAAACCATTAGTAGAGAAAAACCATTAAAATGGGCAAAATGAAGTATAAGTTTTGGTCAGCAAGTTAAAAACATACTCCAAACAAAATCTCACCTGAGAGAGGATTCATTCAAATTTCTGGGCTCTTTGCTTCTACAAAAGGCAGAGCCATTAATCTCTTCTTTGACTAAAAAAAAAATAAAAGGAAAAAGAAGTCATTTGATAACTCATTACATAATTTGATTGAGTTTGTTTAGAAATTATCGTGACACATATTGATTAGATGACTATTCATAAATCCTTGCAAAAACTTGCAAGTCCTGGGGCACCTGGGTGGCTCAGTTGATTAAGCATCAAACTCTTGATTTCGCCTCAGGTTGTGATCTCAGGGTGGTAAGATCAAGCCCCACATCAGGTCAGTGCAGGTGGGGAACCTGGTTAAGATTCTATCTCCCTGCCTCTCTTGCCTACTTGTGGTCTCTGTCTGTCAAAAAAAAAAAAAAAAAAAAAAAAAAGATTCTCTCTCCCTCTCTCTCTGTCCCTCCCCAACCTCCTCCAAAAACAAAACAAAACAAAACAAAAACCTTGCAAGTCCCAAAGTACAAACTGGGCAGCATGATGGGACAAAAGGAACTTTGGCTTTGATATTAAAACATGTGCTTAAAGGGCACCTGGGTGGCTCAGTGGGTTAAGCCTCTGCCTTCGGCTCAGGTCATGATCTCAGGATCCTGGGATTGAGCCCCTTGTCAGGCTCTCTCCTCAGCTTGGAGCCTGGTTCCCCCTCTCTCTCTGCCTGCCTCTGCCTCTCTTCCTACTTGTGATCTCTGTCAAATAAATAAATTAAAAAAAAAAAAAAAAGGAAAACATGTGCTTAACTTCAGACTCTTGTAAAAAGTTACCTTACAGTTTGCAAGAATTTCCAGTTACCTTTTCACTCTGGACTCAGTATATATATATATTATTTTTTAAAAATATTTATTTATTTATTTATTTGACAGACAGAGATCACAAGTAGGCAGAGAGGCAGGCAGAGAGAGTGGGGGAACCAGGCTCCCCACCGAGCAGAGAGCCTGATGCAGGGCTCGATCCCAGGACCCTGACATCATGACCTGAGCCGAAGATGGAGGCTTAACCCACTGAGCCACCCAGGTGCCCTACTGGACTCAGTATCTTAATTTATAAAAATGAAGATGCTAATTCTGTGAGTGAAATTAAGATAATGTGCATAAAAAGGACTTGTGTGGTGCCTGGTAGAGTAGTTATACAATATACCTTAGTTTAATTTAAAGTGAAAATCAAAGAGCCAATCATAACATCAAGAACACTGTCGTGTCCTCCCAATTATGTGTGTAGTTTGTTTGTTTGGAGGGACAAACAATAATAGTATCTGAGAAGTGTTCTGAATGAGAACCAAATTTACATTTCCGTAGGCTACTGCAAGAGGTCAGTATGGGCCTCACATTCTAAGTTCCAGTGGAAACTCCGTGTTCCCTGTCACCATCTCTGCGTCCCTGCGGAAGGGCTGGTGTTAGGGGATGCGCAGGCCAGAGAGCCAGGGAGACAAAGAAAGAAAGCCCTGCTCCCACAGAGAACGCCTCCTGGGGATTTCCCTGGCTCTGTCTGCAGCTTCCTTTCTTGACTTGCTTGCTTCCCTTTACTCCTCCCTCTCTTTTATTTTTTTCAGTTTATTTTTAAGTCAAAATTTACACAAAATGAAATCAAAATCGTAAGTGTGTTTGCACTGTTTGCCCCCTTTCCTTTTGAAGTGCTCTGCGAAATTCTCTTTCACTCCCGTGGGTCTGAGAGGAGCCCAAAGCACCTCCATGCCTAGAAGAAAGAACCCTTTTACCACAGAGAGCCAAAGGTGATGGCGGGGTGGGGTCTATAAAAAGATAGCTGGAGGCTGTGGGCAGTTTTCTGGCTGGCTCTGATCTAGACAGAAGAAGTCAACACAGCCTCCTTGAAGTCCGGCATAGTTCATCAGATTTGGAGATCACCTGGAGATGTGAGGCCAAAAACCTGATAAGTGGGAAACTGAGGGGCGCTTGGCCGGCTCAGGGGGTAGAGGATGTGACTTTTGGTCTCAGAAATGTGAGTTTGAGCCCCATGTTGGGTATAGAGATTACTTAAAAATAAAGTCCTTAAACACACACACACACACACACACACACGAAAGCGGGAAACCACAGCTATGCGGTGACTAATGGAAGGACCAAGCTATAGTGGTCTTCTGACCTTTTGTCTTCCCAGCACCTTCCCTTCTTTAAGGGACTGGCCTCTTCTACAGTATGGGTGCCCCATCTTTATTAAAATCAAAACAAAGCAAAACAAAAACTGCTTTTTTTTTTTTTTTGACTCTTTGATGATTAAGTTTATTTTTTTTTTAATTTTTAATTTTTACTTTTTTATAAACAAATTTTATCCCCAGGGGTACATGTCTGTGAATCGCCAGGTTTACACACTTCACAGCACTAACCATACCCTCCCCAATGTCCATTACCCCACCCACCTTTCCCGACCCACTCAACCCCCAGCAACCCTCAGTTTGTTTTGTAAGATTAAGAGTCACTTATGGTTTGTCTCCCTCCCAATCCCATCTTGTTTCTTTTCTTCTTTTCTGCCCCCCTAGTCCCCCATGTTGCATCTCCACTTCCTCATATCAGGGATATCATATGATAGTTGTCTTTCTCTGATTGACTTATTTCACTAAGCATGATACCCTCTAGTTCCATCCACGTCGTTGCGAATGGCAAGATTTCATTTCTTTTGATGGCTGCATAGTATTCCATCGTGTATATATACCACATCTTCT